>JAEMWC010000029.1:372500-382500 GCA_016490735.1 Pachyseris speciosa
TCATTTGCTTTTAGCGCCAAAAATGGGAGTCGTGACTCGCATTTGGAAGAAGAGCATCAGTTATCGCTTTTTGAAATCAACTCCATGTTGGAATTTCAACCACAAGTCACATTTCGTTGCTCATAACTACATTTGATTGACAAATCCCTGAGAGTCTCAAAGATGTACTCTGTCTGTCTAAGCACAGCAACCTGTTTTTGGGTCGTGCCAATTAAGTATGAAAAGTCCTTCGTCCCGTGCCATATTAAATAGGACAAAGGACTTTTTCGAAAGTCTAAGAATTTCCCTGACTTGATACACAATGCCCTGACTGTTCCCTGGCCTTGAAAAAATGCTGTCACCCCTGACTTTTCCTGACTGTGGTATCCCTGAAGATCTGTGCATGCATCTGGCACCAGCCAAGAGTTTGCTTACAAGCTATGCATTTATAATCATGGCTGGTAAGCATTTGTTGGGTGACAAGTTGGAAATGGAAAATTTTCAGCACTCAAGGATTCTAACTGAATTCCCCTTACATGATTCCCCAGCAACCACTTCAACAGACTACATGTATGACACATCCGAACAACTGAAAACAAACCTTCCAGAATCATTTGCTTCAAAATTAAAGAGTTGCTGAGTCCAGAAACTACTCTTAGGTTCTTGATCTTCACTGTCACATCTCATCCGCCCAACAAACCTTGAAACAGGAAAAGAAAGTGCAGAGAATGGAGCTTCTCTTATGTCTAAACTTTAACTTGTTTGGGGGAGGGGACTGTTTCTTTTGTAAAGTGAAACCACATTAATACAGACATCAAAGGGACATGCCTAAGTGTCTGCATTACAGTGCTGTATCTGGTTGTCCGTCTTAAGCGAGCTAATGTAAGAGGAAATATATCCCCCATTTTATTGGGACAAAAAGATGCTGTCCATTAGAAGCAGGTGTCTTTAGTACAGGGTTCCAGCATACATGTATAACCAGGGTTGGCACTTAGTAACCCAGTGTAAGTGTCACATGTCATGATTTTATGTGGAGTTTCAACTACCAAAACACTGAGTAAAAGATAATACAAGAGTATCCCTTTCTCCATCATTCTCAAAAATGCCTTTTTTAAACACCTTTGAACTGAGGGGTTTGCTCTAGAAAGGCCAAATTATACACAATTTTGGCCTTAAAATCCAAATCTCTCCAAATTTGCTCTACTTTGGGATACAGACTTGTTATTGTGCCAGACAAAAGCCCGGAATCAGCAAATTGCCAAATACTAGTTTGACTGAAGTAACATATGAATGATTTCCCAAACAAAAGAAATCAACCATGCATCGCATCTTGTTTTGTGTTTCTTACATGTACTGTACTTGAGTTTTTGGCAAACATCATGAGCTAATTCATTGAATTGTTGCCTTTAAGCCACAAAATAAAAACTAACCTACATTCCTGAGATGACAGTTACACAGTTATGGAGTTGAAAATCTTGAAAAAACACTACTTATTACATTTTTTTTACCTCTTTGAATCTTTTGGTGAAGAGGAAATCTTGTCTTTTCTTTTTGCAGTCATCAGTTCATGCTGCTTCCACATTTCACTCTCTTCTTGGATCTTATAGCAAAAAATAAACATTAGCATTAAAAAACAAACAAAGAAACAATCAACAAATAATTATCTACACAAAGCTGGTGATACCAAATGATTGTATGCCACTGTGTACAACTACACACAAGTAATCCAGAAACTATACTAAAGGACATGGCATCTAGAATTCGGGAGCATTTATCATTTGCATGAAAAACCCGCAAGAATGGAAGGCTTGCTATGGAACAGGATTCTCCTGTCAAAGCGGTTTAGCTAGTCCGAGAGTGTTAACCAGCGGAACCCTTCCTCAATGGTACTGGGTTTTCCCATCAAAGGGTGCAAAAATCATGTGAAATCAAAAAAAAAAAAATTCAAAAAATCAAAAATCATTTGAATTTTCAACCAGAATTTTCAGTTGTTGTTGACAAATGGTAAAAATCCCAGGTATTTCAATCATTAATGGACAGTTTCAGTGATGCTCTTGAGTGCATGATGATGGATAATCTGGGCAAAATGGTGGAATTCAAAAGTTAGTACCAAAATTCAAAGATGTCAGAGATAAAATAATAACTCTTCCTAAATTAACACATCTGGGGCTTTCTCATTGAAAAGCCTAACTTATGAGTTCAGTTCAAATGCACAACATAAGAGCTTATTTAATCTGGAGTGCATAGATGCCCTTGAACTTTATTTTTTTTACCAATTTCAATCTCTCCCGTGCATTTGCTGTAATTCAGCAGTACAAAAATTTCAAAGAATATATTGGGAAAGCACGTTTAAGAATGCCCTGTAGCTCCGATCTCCAAATTAAAATTTTTATCTGGTAGCATTTTCAACTCATATCTTAGGTTTTACAAAGAGAGTTTCTTAAATGCTACAGGTACTTAAGTTGGCTTTAAATGTCCATACAGACTTTTGAATGTCTAGCCTTTTTGCCCTGATAACCCATCATACACCCAAAGACATGTAAGCTTATTCTAATCAACAAGACATAGAGGATATTACATGCCCGCGCGTGGATATGAATTTTATCTTCGAGTGGTCAACTCGATATCTCACGAGTGAGCGCAGCGAACGAGTGAGATATCGAGTTGACCACGAGAAGATAAAATTCATATCCATAAGCGGGTATGTAATATTCTGTTTATTATATAAACACCAGTGAAATACCAAACCATTTTCAAAGGCTTTCAAAGGCGCGATTTATTATGTAACCATAACGACGGTGATCTCTTCACATGTGAAGATAACATG
This sequence comes from Pachyseris speciosa, assembly GCA_016490735.1. Classification (NCBI taxonomy): domain Eukaryota; kingdom Metazoa; phylum Cnidaria; class Anthozoa; order Scleractinia; family Pachyseridae; genus Pachyseris; species Pachyseris speciosa. The sequence continues at coordinate 375,307 of JAEMWC010000029.1, forward strand.
TTATCTTCACATGTGAAGATATGAAGTTTTCGCGGGAAAGCTCACTTGGTATTTCACTGGTGTTTATATAATAAATAGTGATTAGTGATCTGTGAAAGAACTAGTCAGACAAGTGTACATCTAAACATTTACAGACGAGTTGTAAAATCGCTAATGGAACATGTAGGAAGCTCAAAATTTCAGAATACGATAAAGTATACCTGTACCTTATTATGAGCATCTGTGTGTCGGATAACATTCTTCAACAAACCCTTATCGATAAACTTTCTTTGCACCGCCATCTTGAATAGAACTTAAGGCCTGGTTACAAGTTCAAAGACCTGGCTACGAAGCTTAAACGTGGGTTATTCAAGGCTGGAATTATTTTTGGCGAATTTGACACCATTTTGCCGTATTGTTTAGTCTCAAGCGGTCAATATTTGAATGATGTCTTTCCGTAGTGCCACTTATTCGCCGATGATGGAGATCACATCCGACCACAAAGCAGACTTGTTTGTAACTTCGAAATCCGGCGATTCCCCTTCTTCAACGCGCCCATCAGCGGTCAGAAAACGGCTAATTGCTTTTGTAGTCGTCCTGGGAATCGTGACTGTTGCGGTCGTTATCTTACAGTTCTACATCAAAACAAACAGCTCCGGCAACGAACGGGCGATCAAAGATTGCGAAGGTCCCTGCTCGGGCGATTGTACTGTCACTCTCGTAGAAAGCATACCTCAAAACGTGAAGTTTCCCGCGGGTTCCATCACAAGCCCAAGCATTTACAGCGGTTGGAAGAACCTGCTAGAGATTGCTAAAGAAGAGATCGCCATTGCGTCGTTTTACTGGACGCTGCGTGGATCAGACACAAATACAACCGATGCAAGTACAAAGCAGGGGGAGGAGGTGTTTAATGGTTTGAAAGCTGCAGCGAAAAGAGGTAACAGTGATATAGGTAAACGCCTAGAGATGGCCAAAAATGTAAAACTTTGCGTTAAGTTGAGAAAGATTTCAGCTTAACTTAACCCTCATTACTCGAGGTCAATAAATATCCGGTTGGAATAGATTTCTTTTGTTCGTCCACCAGCATTATTTTGTTCGTTTTACACGATTGGCTGACCATTGTTATCTGTGTCTCTATAGACTGGCTGCAAGCCAACTGTAGGACCTTGGGTCATCTATGCCCCTGCAGGGACCTCTGGAGTTAAAATTAATTTATTCTACACTGTATGAGTCCAAAAGGAATTTATTCTTTCACGATCCGTTTTCATGTTCAGTGATCAGTGGAACCGCTGGATTGTTGACTTCTGACTCGTGTTTGTGGTATTTAAAATTAGCCAAAGCCAATTTTTTTGTATTTAGTTTCACTGGTCTCGAGATATCCTGAAGTTATTTTATCATGTCTTATCTTATCACCCCCAGATCCGGTCACTGTTATGGCCAGTTTAACCATGCAAGCCCCTTTCATGACCAGACTGTAATTTCTCCTTACAATATTACGGCTTGAAATCAAATAATACAGTTCGTAAATTCGCAATCTGTTTCCTAGAATACATTGATTTAGTTTACTTTAGTTTCTTTGCTCTATTGTTTCATTTGATTCATGTATCCACCTATACTTGTTTACTTTAGCACCTTTACTCTGGGTAAAATTATTTTCATTACACTTATTGTCTATTCCAGTTAGTTTAATGTGGCAGTGACCAACCCGGAAGCATCTGCTACTTTGGTCACTGTGCACATCTTAATTTCGTTAATTTTTTATCTTTATTCTGATTTTGTTTTATAACGTACTTCTACTAATGCAATGTAAATTCTATGTAAACAGTGCAAAATAAAAACATCAACATCACATCATCATGAGAAAATAAGAAATAATTACCGGTATCACAGATAAAATTCACTGATGCCACTAACAATAATCTTCTCAACTGTGGAGTACCACTATGTGTCCATTTAACCAGAATTATTGGCATTTTAATGTCTCTGAAATTCATTAAGTAACCAGGGGTTTCAATAAAATTTGAAGCAGGCAACGAGTTGGAGTAGAGTAGGCGACCGTATTAAAAAAAAATAAAGAATCTTTCTTTAATTACTTCAATTTAGGGAAAAAGTAGCTGACGTCTCTGATCGAAGTAGCCAACACTTTTCGTTGGACGTCGGTACTTATTGAAACCACTGAGTAACTACATGTAAACATCATAGCAGTGAATCAAATAATGCAATGCTCCAGAGGGAAGCAAATTAAACAGCTCAAATAGCTTGATTTCCACTGCATAATGTTATGAAAAATATGGCTTTATGTACATTTAGTTATTCAGTCAAAGTAAATATTGTGTGAGATGAAGGGTAAACTCTGTAAAGATTAAAGGAAAAAACCATGGGGTGGGGGGGGGGACCCCCTACTGTATATTGGGAAGGCTCCACCTGAAAGGTGTACCTTTTTCACGCTTCAGGTATATGAAAAGGTAGGGATTTCATGGGTCGAAGTAGATGAAAGGGTAGGGAATGCTGTCATTTAGGTATTTAAAAGAGCCTTTCATTAAAATATTTCGAAGACACTTACCTTATGATTGTACTGTTCCAGTGGAAGGTATGTGAAAGAGGTAACATTTGTCAATGGAAGGTATATGAAAGGGTTACCTTTTCTATAAAAAATGGTATATAAAAGGGTAAGGTGTCAGACCTTGGGGCAAAGCCTCGCTGTAGAACAAAACATGTCTTGCATTAAGACCTATGCACATATCAAAGCCCTTTTGAACACGTCAAAAAATTGCGAATGAAAATAAGTGGCAGGTTCTGGGGATCATCACAGTTATGAACACTACTTAACCCATTGACTCCTAGCTGTTTTTACATTTTCGGAGTGATTTTCCACCTATAAACGATGAATAACAATTCGTGACTCTTTATTTGAACTACCAGAGAAAAGTGGTGCTGTCCTAAGGCACTGGAGGCTCAAGGTTTCTGAAAACGTCATTTTGACGTAGCTATTTTTATCCATGAAGTTAAGTTTACAGCCATTTTTCATCTTTAGCGGCTGCCTGATGAGCATCATTAAGCATGACGGTAGCTAAGAGTCCACTTTCTCAAAGAATCAAACAAGGTGATGTACTTTGTTGTTGAATTTGGCTTGTTACTCGACGAACTGGGAATTTGGCTGGTCGAACACTTAGTACCTTTGGGACTCGACTATTGATGAATTTCTCGACCTACCGCCACATATTTTGGAATTTCTGAGTACTGAAGATGACCATGAGCAGGAAATTTTGGTGGTAGGTCGGAGTGGCTATGTGAAAGAATTGGGGGAAGGAACGGGCGCTGTCAAAAATTCTCGTTAGTTCCCAGCATGCAATGCGCTCAAGATGTTGAAAATGTGGGGAAGGCCCAAATGCACTGGAACAAAAGGCTGTATCTACGCTCGGGAGAAGAATATCAACAAAAAAAGTTATTTCTAAGCTAGAAAAAGGACTGAATTTCGTTATGATGGTTGAATTTTGGTTCTTCAACAATGATTTCCTTAAAAAACATGAAGGCGAAAAGGGGCATTTTTGTCATTTCTCTTTGACGTTAAAAACGGTCAGTTTTGTTCTTGTCCAAACTCAAAAGGCCATATTTAGTAAAAATCGCTACGTTTCTTGCATTTATTGGATATCCAAATTTAAAGGACATTCCATTTCGTGCTCACAACTAACAGTTATGGCAATATTCGTGCGATTGGGAAAGTTGCAATGTTTTGAAGCATGGGAGTTTTTACGGGCGGTTCTTGGCGGTTCAGGTGCCAAAGAGTTAAGCAGTAGTGAAAATAAAGCGTGAAAAATATTCTGGCTTGTATGGGATCCCATACAAGCCTGAATTTTTATTCAGGTGTTATTTTCTCTACTGCTTAAGTGCTGTTCATACTGCAATGATCATTCACATATTCATTCTTTAATCCGCCAGTTCAAATATATGATTTTCGCATATTCATTCTCAACATTATTACTTGTAAATTTCATTTATTTATAGTTATTTATAGTTCAATTTTGTGTGTCTGTGTGTATGTGTGTGTGTGTGTGTGTGTGTGCCATTGCGACCCTAATATGGTAATTTATTCTATGTAATTTGGCTTCCTAGCCTTGTTAACTTTTTAGTTATTTTAGGAAGCCAACACCCTTTTAGTTTTAATTTTTATTTCATGTAAACTTAATTTTTCTCAAGTATAAGGGTCAATAAAGTTGTTGTTAATAACTATCTCCACCTAAGTCACTTGAACTCTCTTCTTGAACTAGGAGTCAAAATCCGAATTGTGCAGACTCCTCCAACTGAGTCATTTCCCAGTTTGGACACAATTTATCTTCAAAAGAAAGGACTGGCAGATGTGCGCTCCTTAGACATGACACACCTAACGGGTGGTGGAATCCTGCACACTAAGATGTGGCTTGTTGATGGCAAACATTTTTATGTTGGTAGTGCAAATCTGGACTGGAGAGCTCTCACACAGGTACGTTGTACATCATTATTCTACAGCATGATACATTGATGGGTCTTAAAATAACTGGTCATGATAAGGTCATGCTTGTTGTGTGCTCAACATCCTTTTCAGTTCAGATGATTGCATCATTGCATAACGACGTTAAGCCACTGGCAATGTCTCTTTCACCTACACATGTAAAACTAGAAGGGGACGTAAAAGAACCCACACACTGTTCGAAAAGAGTAGGAAATATAGTTGTGGGTGTTGTGGTCTCTCAAATGAGTGTCGTAAAAACCAAAACCAAAGCAATTACTCCAGCCAATCACAACAGAAGCGAGCAGAGCAATAAGCCAATCAGAATACAAAGGAATTACATGTAGCCGGCATATTTAGCATGAGAGAACACGCGGGTGCAAATCACAATTGGTTTTGGTTTTGCTTCTCATTGGTTGAGCTAGTGGCACGAGTTTTCCTGGCCAATCACAGAGTGAAGCAATGCAAAACCAAATCAAAACCATAATTACTTTCAACACTCAATTGATTGAGGCCTGGGTCAGGTGGGCTGATCACCTGTTCTTCCAAAAAGCCTCTGTAGGTTACAAAAATCAGCCGTCATATGACTCTTGGCCTTGGTACATGTTGTAGTATGGTACATTAATATTGTTTAGACATAAAAGGTGTTGCATTATACATATATGTATCTTAGCTTACCAAATGACTGTTTACATAAGTGCGGCTAGGAGTGCAGTGTCTTTAAACTCCATAAACTTGTAAGGAGTCCCAAAGGTATTTTTCAAATCCATTTTTTCCAACAACCCTAGATGTTTCTCAGTGTTGTAAATAATATTGTAAAAATCCCTTTTCTGTTATAGAACATTGCGCACACAGAACAGTTTTTTGACCAAAATTATGTCTGATTTCACAAGTTTTGAGACATGCATGGATTATGCAGCCCTCTCAAAATGTTTTGTAGTAGTGGGCAACATAGCTGTAGTAATAGGAAGCAACTGCCAGTGACCGCGCTTGCCTGTTAACAAAATTCCAGTGAAGTCCGAGTGTGAAGTAAGGGCACATTTTGACAGGGTTGATTACGAAATAATTTAGAAATCATGCTTAAAGAAATGCTGTTGATGAAATTTATCCACTAGCTTGAACCATTTTTTTTGTATTTTCATCTAGATTCAAGAACTTGGTTTCATGACCTACAACTGTAGCTGTTTGGGCAGTGATATGAGTAAGATATTTGAGGTGTACTGGTACCTAGCACAAAAGGGCTCTAAGATCCCAGACCCCTGGCCAGCCAAGTACAAAACTACCATCAATGCAGGTGAGAGTACTGGGTACAAATGTAATCACGTTGATGTGTTGAGCTTAAAAACTAGTTGTCAAGCTGTTGAGGTAACAGTTATTAGTTGCTAGTGTTTCAGCTCTTGGACTCCTTCAATTTGACTACTGTCGGTCATTTTTCTTATGTGGTCTCATCGATCAGTAGTGCATTTAGAAGATTACGCCAAGCCGACCACTGTGCTGAGAGTTAGATTGGACACCAGGGGTGGTCACAGCCAGAGTTCATTACGTCCCTAGTGGTTCTTTAACGTCCTACAGAATCAATTTATGAAGAGTTGTGAGACGGGGCCTACGGTTTATCGTCCTTATCCGAGAAGACTAGAAAGTCTAACCATTTGTAGATGACATTACAAAGGCAGCGCTTTCTCCTCAGTTATTTAAAGACCCTGAGTGTTGGTCCGGCCGGGGTTAGAACTTGCGAACTCCCGCATGGTAGTCCATTGTCTTGTTCTTCGTTTCAAAAACTTATTTTTGTGATAATTCATGAAGGAAGTACAAAAGAAATTAATGTTTAATGAGTGTCTTTATCTCTGATATAGACATGGCTAAATTTTATGTCTGACTTTCTTACGAGGCCAAAATAACCTAGAATTTAAATATTAGCATGTAAGAATTTATTAAACATTACTTAAAGTGGTTTCAATTTTTGTGTCAAAACCCAAACTAAGAAACCAAAGTATTTTTATTACTCTGGCTTATCACAACAGATGTGATCATCACAATATACCTGCCAACTCTCTGTCAATATGTGCGAGTCTCGTGCCTGTGGATCAAAGACATCGATTTCACGCATCAAGGCCAATTTCTCATGCCTGACTCACATTAACACATTAACAGCCCAACCTCAATTCAATTCCACCGAAAATGTTCCAATAAACGGCTCTTACTGTTGAGTTTTGAGTCCTAACTGCATCAGGACGCGCTAACAAGTCGAGTTTCAGTTTGCTTTTGAGGGACAGGAAATGAACCCGAACTAGCTAGGAAGTGTTCAGTAGTCGTCGGAACATCTTCGGACATTTTTGGTAGCGGTAATGATAATAATAATAACCTTTATTTACCCTCGGCAGTATTTATAGCACGAAGGCTAGTGGGGCCGGTAGGAAGTCTTCGTGAAATCGTCGGAAGTTGCTCAGACAGTGTCAGAAATTGAGCAAATACATGAAAATGACATCAACTACCGGAAAATTGGTGCGAACAAGTTACAGTTGGTTTTGGTTTTGATTCTCATTCGGTAAAGAAGTGGCACAGAGCATACCGTGTAGCATGAAATTTTTGTGGGGACTCGGTTTTATTTTGAGGATTGGCAATTTTTTGAGGTTTGCAGGAACAAATTGTTGCGGCTCAAATTGACTAAAATCTCCGCTGGAAACTAATTTTTGCGGTTTTCTTTTGAAGCAGCAAGAGAACAACAAGGA
>JAEMWC010000029.1:387500-462500 GCA_016490735.1 Pachyseris speciosa
CTAAATTATTTTAGGACTTACAAAAAAGTTTCGAGTCTTTTTTTAAGCGAACTGTGTGGGGACTGGTCGGCGTTGTGTGTCTTTGTTTTAGTTTGATTGTGTGAACTGATTCACGTAATTGTTGCTAAAACTTTTTTAGTCTATCATAGAAGTCGTGAAGATCTTGTTTTTAACGAACTTTTCCTTTTTTTTTATGTTTGAACTCGGTTGAATGGAGAACACTGTATAATAATATGCGGGTCTACGTTTGTCGTAGGGTTTTGGAATTTGTTTCAAGGTCTCACGAGATGCTTTTTACGGGTCTTGCACGACGAGTTGTAGGTTTAAATCAAATGAAACAATAAGTACACCTGTATACAGTTACAATTACAGTTAGGATTTTATGGAATCCCCTCCCGTCTATATATTTCAGTTCATATACGCTATTTTGCATGCTTTACTAAGTTGCATTGCCAATAACTGCGATGATCACTCACATATTCAAACTCGACGGATGTCGTCGCACTACTTAGCTTCTCAATGGTCTCGATACATTCCTCTTGGACTCCCAAGCCAGCTGTGCATGCATCCCAATGTCCATCTATTGACAGAACAGTATCGGAAATTAGTATATACCACACAAGTGAAAGGTGCTTTTCACGCGCTCTGATTGGTTAGGTGATTAGCAAAGTACTGTTCACCTCCGAGCAGCCGGCGCGCGAGATTTTAAAATTTCCGACCGCTAGCGCTTGTCGGTATAGTCACACCTAAAGCAATGTTTTGGTCCGTCAGCTTGTGTGGTATATATTACTGGAAACAATTATTCACCTCAGTGTCGGTGAAAGTGGTGGATATCATGATTTAATATCCACCACTATTCACCTCCACTTCGGTGAATAATTGTTAAATATGCCCATTCCAATATGCTCAGATTTGCTTCGAGTTTACCGCTTAAACCTCGGATTAGAATTTGAACAACAGAAATGCGTGTCACTCGTACTCAGCTTGTCACACACAACCAAGTCGCGCATGCCGTCTAAATTGACTTTTAGGGTCCACAATTTTGGGGTATGAGATGGGGAATCTCATATGGATCCGATGAGAGCTGGTACAAGAATGGTGTTATGGGTGCACACCCCCAGCTAATTTAATCCCCATAAACTGAATCCACGTCTAAACCCTTAAAACGTAAGAACTAACATTATTGTGGAACGTTTTGTTGGTTAAACAATTTAAAGATGTTTGGGACTCTAAGCTTAATGATTTTTGGTCAACATTTTTGTTCAACAAACAGCTCGTACAACAAAAGTTGAATAAAAAAAAACAAACAAACAAATAGCGCTGTTAGAACGGAAGCCTGCTGATTCAATTAACATCTGCCTTTTTAAAAATATTTGGTCGCAATATAATGACAGAGTGCTGGGGCGCCGGTTGATTCAATAATCATAAGCTCAAAGTTTAGAAGCAAATGCATAACTATGAAACTCCAATTTTCCGAGAGGTAACATTTCTTTTTGCTTCCTTGATTTCAGAGGTTATACCAGGTCCCTCCAATTGCCCTGGAAATCCCCTTCGCTCGAGTCAATCACAACAAGTTCATGGTAACAGAGAGTGTAGCTTACGTCGGCACGTCTAACTGGTCAGCTGATTACTTCTTGAACACTGGTGGTGTGGGTTACGTCGTCAACGAAACAGAGACTGGGGATAGCTTGCGAGCGAGGCTACAAGCTGTATTCGAGCGGAACTGGAACTCTAGTTTCACTACACCTGTGTATTGTGACAATTGAATGCCATTACAAGGGGAAGAACTCGTCATATAAGTTACAGACTGAACGAAAAGTGATCACTTGAGATAATTTCGCTTAGAGTGAATAAATTTGATTGGCCTCTGGGTTAACAACAGTTTGAAATTTTAAGCATTCGGACTGTTTTTATCGAGTCAGTCATTAGAGCTGTTTAGTCATCTGTAGAAAAACATGGAACCTGAGCTAAGCGAGGGAAAACGTGCAACTTGTGCCAGGAGCGGGAAAACGTGCAGTTTGTGTTAAGCGCGGGAAAACATGCAACCTGTGCTAAGCGCGGGAAAAAATGATCAAGCAACAACTTTCAGTTATTCATAGGATGCAAAAGAGTTAAATATGGCCTTTTTCCCAGTTAGATTTATCGGGAAATTAAAACGCAAATTTATCCTGGCGATTCAAACCTTGAAAGAACAAAAACTATATTTTACTGAACTACGCGTTATTTGAAAAATCTGCGAGGCACAAGCCGCATCAGCACACCGATTACAGCAGGTATATCGCGAGTGATTTAACGCGAGTTTAAAAAAAAGGTGACAACGGGTCTCGTACTCCTACTTGAATTTAAAGATCACTACTACAATCCTGGACAAAACTGTTGCGAAAATTGAGCTTGGAAGCCTTTGTACGTGCAAACAGTGATCAACTGAGTTTGAAAGCCCCCCCCACCCCCTCCAATTCAATGTTGTCTGCGCCTCCTAACCGTTTCCCTGACAATGGTGGCTTCCCAACTTTAACATTGAAAAGGGGGAGGGGGGAAGGGAAGTTACTTTAAGGATACTGTTGACTCACACATATCGGAGAAGGATTTTTGGGCCCCAGGAGGCCTAATTTCGCAAGTAGTTTCGTCCAAGATTGCAGCAGATACCAAAAGATAACGAACTTTAGAAAAGTTTAAAAGAACACATGCAACAGAAAAAATGGCTGGTAATCCTTTCCTTCTTTGTCAAGTAAACTGTCAAGTTTTGATATCGGTGTTTCTTTACTTTCTTGCCAACAAATGCTGTGAGGGGAATGTTCAAATAGAATTCATAGCGTAGTGAAATGTTTTCCGACCTTTTGAAATGTTCTGAGATAAACATGTAGCAGAATTGTGCAGGGAGTTTTTTGCTAGTGATCATTTGATGGATCATGTTCGTTAAGAAAAAAATATATGAACGACATTAATGAATCTAAAATGATTTTGTTGTGTTTTGATTTCAGAAGATATTTTATGACTGATTTTTACAATTGTTTTACTTTTTAAATTTCGTCTACAGGTGATTTAAATTAGGGAAATTAACGGAATCTCATACGAAAAAAAGTTGGAAGAATTGATCTCGTCAAAATAAGCCAACTTAGTTTCTTTAAATATTAATGCCGAAAAACATCATCTTTTGAAAGAAGCATCCTGTTCCAGAATACATGGCAGATATTGCTTCACGAACGCACAACGACGCAAAGTGCGATCATTCTTCGCGTGAGAGCTGTCCATACGGAACTAATCCGTTTAATGACGAAACTCTCAGTGAAGTCCAAAGTATTGTTGACGCAAGTATATATCAACTAAAAAAAATTCCTGGTCAATTCGTGTGGATTAAAAAAAAAAAAAAAACACTCACGCACTTTTGCAGACATCAAAGAAGTTTAAGAACAACTGTTCCGGCTTCTTTTTATCCTTATAGTCTATCAGTATTTTTTTAGTTTTTGTTGCGAGATTACGGTCCTCACGGTACTTGCGGAAATAATATTAGCCTGAGGTAACACAATACTACAGCGACGCATAAAAAAATATTTAATTTGTTATTGTCAAACTGCTGGCTTCATTTGGTTGATATCAGACTGCGGTTGGAAGCAAGAGCGCAAAGCAACAACACGACCATCGATGTTTTCTAACGTAAGAACCATGTCCGCGCTCTTTGCAACTGCAATACTTCTAGTGATCGGAGGAGCCTATGTTCAGTCAACTAGTAAGTAGACAAGCTTTTGTCTCTTCTCGATTTTAATTTATGGACATCTTTGTCCAGCAAAACAGTCATGTGGAAGGGTTAATATATGCATTTAGCCAAGCCTAAAAGCGGAGCTCCACGATTATTGTGGCATTGAGCAACTTCGTATGGCTTTTCTTAAGCCGGACAGTTTATGTCATAATAATTGAGCTGTAGCGGGGAAAACGAAGAGTTTTATGATCAAGATGAACTATTCGATAGCAAACGTTTGAAAAAAATTAATGAAACAACAACATCAAATATACATTCTTGAGAACTACTTACAGATGAAAGCATAAAGGAATTCACCGCGGTCCGCGGGCAGAACAAGAGAACAAGGTACGATCAGAAACCCAGGTTTCTGGTACGATGCATATGTTTTTTCGAAAATTCTCGGGGATGGTGGAGGAATTAGATAAATAACAAACACATCTCGTAGTAAGCTAGAAAAATTGCTAAGCAATTTTGACATACATTTGAGATGACAGGGGAAAGGAAATGCAGACCGCGGTTCAATTAAAAACCACAAAACAAAATATTGCAAGAAGACAAAACATAATAATAATAATAACTACGCAAATTATGACTGGTTGTACAGTTTTGCACCCCTAGAGACGAATGAGTCCCGATGTCTCTTTGTTCGGGAAGCAAGAACACGCACTTTCTGGGACCTAAGAGGGTCTTATGCGAATGAGTCTTAATACCGGTTAAAACAAAAAAAAATCGAGAATTAATCGGCGAAACTTTGTTGTTTTAAGCTTTTGGACGAAGATTTTTCAATGAAGCGTGAGGTGCGCTAGGTTTTGACATTTTCTTGACAACATCCAATCACTGATTCTTACCGGTTCAAAAAAACAAACCAAACCAAACCAAACCAAAAACCACACTAGAATTAACCAAGTTAGACGGCGATATTTTTGTTGTTTACAGTCTTTGAACGATCGAAGCTAAGACGTCTAACTTTTTCAGCGAAGCGTGAAGCGAGCTAGTTTTTGACATTTTCTTTACAGCTTTTTGACAACTTTCTGTCAGATTTTGAGACATGCACATGCATTTAATCGGTCCCCCCCCCCCCCGAGTTTGAGCTTCTGTCTTTAATTAAATTCAACTGAGCTATTAAAAACAATGCCGATACTGCTAAAAGATCATAAGTTACTTCTCTTGTTGCCTTCAGTTTGCTATTTATTTATTTATTTATTTATTTATTTATTTATGATTCCCTGCCAAAATGTGGAATACAGCACAGGGTTATCTCGAGTGTGACTTTTCACGTTGGCTTACATTGATAGGTGGACGTGCGATCGAGTGGTCGAGTACGGTGACGTCATAACCAAGCCAAGTTATCGTATTGTCTTACCCATGGTGCTTCAGGCATGGAGCTCCGCTAGAAATACCTTTTTGTAACATGCATAGAACGCGATAGGGGAATATCTGTTAATCATTCGACAAACTGCAAACTTTTAAATCATCTGCTATCTTTAAAGTCTTCGAAAGAAATTCAAGATCGAAAATGAAACAGTTAAGTTTATTTGAAATCCAAAAGGGTTGCCACGAAAGCCACTTTTGAATTTATTTATTTGCCATCTTCACAATATTTACATAAAACAGTATTATACCTAAACTAGTGGCGAGGAGATCTCAGGAAACCAGAAGGCTTAGGCCCGTTTCAAACGTCGAACTTCTCATGTGCCGAATCTAATGCAAATGAGCGAAAACAATAGATTTCTCTCATTTGCATTAGATTCGGCACATGAGAAGTTCGACGTTTGAAACGGGCCTTATAGGAAAAGCCACCTCGATTATATTACTTGACTAATTAGACTGATAATAGCAGTTCACATGCTATGGTTATGAAAGTATTATGTCCAACCGATTGTTTCTTAATAATCCTCCTTTTAGACTGTCGCAATAAGCCAATAGGGACAACTTTTTTCGGAGCACTTCTTAGCCTCCCCAACTGTACAGTACAGTGTCCCATTGCAGGTACTGCATGCTACTAGAGCTGCCATAGCTGGCAGAGGCTACAATCCTGGCTAAATGTCTTGATGAGGCACTGCTAAATCAGATACACAAATACGCCTTTGTTATATCGACGCATATATCACCGCCCACAGCAGTTTTTCCTCAGAGTCTTCAAACTTGCACACACCCCATATCGCAATTGACATGATGAATCATACATGTAAAAAGGTTAGGATCCTTTTTTTTTTTAGGTTTTTTGAAGGTGTACCAAAAAGTTTGACCACGATTGTAGTTTTAAAGACCCTTACCTAGAAAAAAGATCCTGTTCACCGCATATGATATTCTGTCCTACATGCGGGACTGACAGATGAATACTTATTGGATCAATAGAGAATTTGAGGCATTGTGGAAGATGTACTAAGAGATTAGAAACTACTGCAAAATGAAAGTACGAGACGTATCAGCAGTGTCATAACTTTGCCGAGAGATAAACAGCACGGAAAAATAAACTTTTGCGGGAATGAACGCCTCAATAGACCTTTCCACGGTTTCTGAGGCCATCTTGGCTGGGGGACAAACATTGCTAAAAATTACAGTGAATGTATGGGATTTTGGCCGACTTTGAACCGCTATGACGCCGCTACAAAAAGGCGGATTTCCAACATTTGTCACTATTTTTAATTTTGTTATTCATATCATTCATCGAACTGAAATTAGGCCATAAAAGAAGTTACAACATCCTTAAATTAGAATTATAAATTGTCTCATGTGGCTTATATTAATTTCGCGGTAATTTGGATAATTTTAATTGATTAGCCGAAAGGTTTATATGAAATCTCAAAAATTCGTTAACGGTCGTTGTAGTCTGAGTCTGTTCTTTAGACTTCAAGAAAGCCATTTCGCTATCAAAACCGTGGCTCCGTGGCGGAGTGATAGCGGCTCAAAGTCGGCCAAAATCCCCTACATTTTCTGTACTTTTAGCAGTGTTTGCCTCCCAGCCAAGATGGCGGCAGAAACCGTGGATTGGTCTCTATTTCATAGAAAGCAAATATAGGTAACACGTTTGAACTGTCTGTTTTAACAGCTGCCAATCTGACCTGCGCCCGTTGCGAAAAGTCCAGTACTGCTGATGCGTGCACCTTGAATGAGACGGAGGAGATTTGCCCAATGGGTTTCGACTTTTGTCTGCACGTGGAGATGTTTGATCTCGTTACCGCGTCAGCCACTATTTTTAGACGCTGTGTTCCGAGTATATGGTGTGGTATATGCGAATTTGATAACGTAACTAGCACCTATGCATCTTGTGCTGCCCTTTGCTGCAACACTAATTTATGCAATACTGGAGTCCGGGAGACACCAACGTCAAGTGCAACACCGGCACCTGAAAGTGCACCTCGTAAGTAGATGGAGTTTTTTGCTTTTTACGAGATAAGATTGAGATAAGCTGCAGGGACTGCTGCCGAGTGGTGGGAATGCTAAATTCTGCTTGCTTGGTACAAGTAAAACGGTTGGGAGATGATGAAATTTCATTGGTGCTTATACATGTAAGGCCTGAATTTTAAGTCTAATGCATCATTTACTAACGCTATGACGAAGTATTGTACAATATTTGAAGTATCAATGGTACCTCAACTTTACCATAAACGTATTTGACACAGCCCTCCCCCCCTTCCCACTCCGCCAAAGTTCCATGTGACTTCAATATGTTATCTTAATTGGTTTCTTAATTGACTGATCGAGGCCGACCTCTAAAACATTCTTCCCTTCTCAATTCCAACGTTTCATTCATGTCACGGTTCGTTGTGGAAGCATTATGTTTGACTGATTGTTTGTTAATAATCACACCTTTTAGTATACCGATTTGAAGTCAGTAACAATAAGCCACTAGGAACAACTTTTGTCATAGCAATACAAGCCTTTCCAACTCTATAGTGCAGTGTCTCATTGCAAGTGCTGCTGCTACAAGAGCTGCCTAACCTGGCAGAGGCTACAATCCTCACAAATTGTCGTGATGAGACACTTTGCTAAATCTGGTGCACAAAATACACCTTTGTTATACGGTCGCACTGATATTAGCACCAACAACAATTTTTTTCCTCAACCTTTAAAGTGCATATCACCCCAAAATATTTTTTCGCTACAATGAACCTTTGCACCGCTTCGATAACGCGTTTCACCTTTCGTTTCTCTTTTTTACCAATTGCTAACTTTTTATAGTATTTCAAAGTTGCGAAAAATTGAGCATCGTTGTTTCACGACCGAGTCAGAAGGGGAGTGGGTCTATTCCTGGGTTGACGTCACAAACTGATTTGCATCGCATCAAGTCTTTGTAAACATGCATGCAAATCAGTTTATGACGTCAACCCAGGAATAGACCCACTCCCCTTCTGACTCGGTCGTGAAACAACGATGCTCAATTTTTCGCAACTTTGAAATACTATAAAAAGTTAGCAATTGGTAAAAAAGTGAAACGAAAGGTGAAACGCGTTTCGAAGTGGTGCAAAGGTTCATTTTAGTGAAAAAATATTTTGGGGTGATATGCACTTTAAACTTGCAGCGGATCAACGCTGGGTGATGGTAAGAGCAGTAAGCAGTAGTTTTGTGTTCAGTTTTCTAAAGTTGTACAAAGAAACATAACCTTTTGCTTAATTACAGTCACGGGAATGAAGGACAAAACTGGACATACTGGCGGGACTCAAATTAATGAAATACATACTAGTTATAGCTATCGCTATGTGTCAACGAGCAAAGATTTTAGCTATAAGCGCGCACTGTTTGATTTGAGTATTAATTTCTATGAATTACCCAAATTTAAACAGAATAGTTGAAGGCTTGCACTGGCACGCTGGCCGATTTCGAGTTGAATGAATGGCTCGTTGGCCGATTTTTGACCTTGCTAGCTCGATTTGGAACACTCTGGTTCCCAAAAATCACTTGAGTAAAGTGCACACACGTATTTAATATAGAAACTACAAGATTATCATAAAACACAAAAAGCACCTTTTGCTGAACTCTCGTCGACGACTTCACCTGCGACTGGCTACGACTTGGACCACGAGGACAGATCACCACAAAGGACCACGAGGTACGCACGGACGACTTAAATAACACCAGGAGGACAGATAGGCCATTTCGGATTGTTTTCGTTTTCTCTTAGGACCATTGTAAGTCCCAAGACAAACTGGAAACGATGCTTATGCAAAATTTAAGAGGACAAACAAAGAGTATTATGGTATTTTCCGAAATGGCCTATGGCCTATGACGATTGGTGGAAGACGGAATAACCACGGGACTCACAAACACGCACACGGCTCGTGGATTCTCTGTTCTGTATCACGTGTTCGCTCAATAACAATTAACACTTAATGATTGGTCCCTTGGGGAACAGTGAAGTCTGTTTCCCTCGAGACTCAACGTTTCCCTCGACAGTGATTTGTTATCTAGCTAAACAAATGCTTGATAAAAACAAAAGTAAATTTTGAAAAACGAGCTGAGATTCCAGCGACAACATCAGACCACCTTCAACTGCACGCTCTGATCACGTGCAGCAGCGGTCAACATTTCGCGGGTAACAGTGAACTGCTTCCCGTTTGACGTCATAGTTTTTGCAATGTTGTTCATGGCATGTTGTTCATGTTCTGTTCATGGCATTTGGCGGGAAACATTTTCGTTGTTAGATGTCATGTGACCATGAACTGGGCAATGAATGGGCGCACTGTAGCGGGAAAAACGTCAGCTATATAAAAATGTTCTGTATTACGTCATAAATGTTACCTTACTTTACCTTATGTTACATCGCTTCGAGATTCTTTCTGGGCTTGAAACTTTCGCGCGTGGCTTGATTATGCTGCCTCCTCGCAGCCTCGCGTCTTCGCTTGGCTGCTCCTTGGCAATAAGTTCGCCTCAATTTCACTTTATTATTACCTACATCGCTAAAGGGTGTTTCCACTTACGCAATCAAAGTGTCCGCCATCGACAACAGCTGTTTATGCCCGTCCCTTAAAGAGTGTTCAGAGATATAATGGTAGTATCGTCAAGTTCCGTGAGAGAAGATTTGTTTATTTTCGAGGATTTTTAGAAAAAAAGTTTGACTCTTTGTCTAAGTTTGTGAATTCAACATAACTCCGACACACCGACACGCAATCTAAGACAGAGAAAATTAAATAACATACTCAGGACAAAATGATTGTCTTTTTCAGGTTTGACTTTGCTTACTTTTTCCTTTTCTTTAGCCGCAATGTCGAAGTCACCATCGATGCCAGCATCATCATCGACACCGCAGTCGATGTCACACAATGTGTCACCATCAATGTCACAATCCATGTCAACATCGACGTCAGTGTTCGTGTCACCGTCGACGTCAGTGTCCATGTCACGATTTACGTCAGAGTCCATGTCACCATCTACGTCAGAGTCCACGCCACCAAATACGTCAGAGTCCATGGCACCATCTACGTCGGAGTCCATGTCACCATCTACGTTACAGTCTATGTCAACATTCATGTCAAAGTCCACGTCAGTATCAGTGTTGCAATCCATGCCACCATTAGTTTTGCAGTCTATTGCACCGTCAGAGACACAACCAACATCATTGGCCTCATCCCCTGTTGGTAGGTTTTCTGCCATTGTAAGTTTGGTAAATTCATTACCGACGAAACTGTGGTCCGGCCAATTGCAGTCAAAAGAATCTTTTTACAGTCAAGTCAGGTCAAGCGTACCCCCCTAGATTACATTAATTATAATGAGTTGATTATTTGAACATTGAACCCGTTAGTCGTATCGAATAATGCAATCATTTTTTAAATATTCGAATCAAACTTCGATTGCTGATTGGAGTAAGCGAACAAAAGATGCTCCTTATATGGGAAATCGAAGCGTCCAACATGGCGTCCAACGGTGAGTGGAAGTGATAGGTGAAAAACGGTATTGTAAATGTTATTATCGAGCAGTTTTTTTGCTCTCTACACCCCATAGAGCTTGTAGAAGTCTTATTCGTGATAAAAGGATTTCAGGCGAAGTTCTAGCAAGTCTTCTCGTCAATATTTTTGGTTGTTTACAACGCTGTACGCTATCAGCTGTGTTTAATTTCGCTCCGTACAAATTTATTATTTTTAGGATTCCTCGGAAAGAACAATGTTGTTGGATTTTAAAGGGCTAAAAAAGGTGTGCTCTATTAAAAGAGATGACAGAATTAAAGTCTCGTTGGTCGAACGCGTTTTTCAAACATCTACGGACAGAGTCCAATCAGCAATTGAAGTTTGATTCGAATATTTAAAAAATTATTGCATTATTCGAAACGACTAACGGGTTCAATGTTCAAATAATCAAGTCATTAATGTACTCTAGGGGGGTACGCTTGGCCTGACTTGACTGTAAGATTCCCATGTGCAATTACATGGGAACGTTTCCCATTCAGTTGTGAAAATCCTGGGACATGAAATTCCTTGTGAGGAAAGTATTGAGAAGTGGATGTCTCTCAATGTATTCCAAAGCTGGGAAACTGTTTGTTTTTGTGAATGCTTTTCCGTGCTATCTCCAAAGGTGGGAATACAGTCGGATAATTTGATCCCCATGTTATTCTCAAACTCGGAAATAACATAAGGACATATTTCCATGCTATTCTCAATACTGTGAATAACATGGGAATACTCCCCCTTGTTGCTCCCAACTTTGGTAATAAAATGGAGATACATGTATATTTCCACGTTATTCTCAAAGTTGGGATTAAAACGGGGACATATTTCCATGTTATTCTCAACATTGCCTTGAATAACATGGGGATACTACCCCATGCTGCTCCCTACGTTGGTAACGAAATCCCATGTTATTCTCAAAATTAGGTACAAAATGGGACTTACTTTTCCCTGTTTTTCCGAAAGCTGGGATTTAATGGTAATATTTCCCCGTGTAAATAGTATATATATATATATATATATATATATATATATATATATATATATATATATATATATATATATATATCTATATATATATATATATCTTATTAGATTTTATGGCGTGTGGTATCGCGGAGTATTTTTACGAGTTGTGCGTTATTATGACGAGCTCGTAGGGCAAGTCAAAATACAAATAACGAGTAAAAATACTCCGCGATACTACACGCCAAAACATCTAATAAGAGATTTATTATCCAACTTGTATTCCAAGCAAAGAATTTATAGAACGAAAACTGGGAAAGTGTGACAGGTTTTGCGTGACGAGCGCGCTTTTCTACAATACATATATTCAAATGTACAATATCGCGGGATATTTGTACTCGTCTCGTGCGTTTTCTGTGCAATAACTAACATAGTTGGATAATAAAACCCGATACTCCATGCTCGGGTGACATGTACTGTCACTCGCGTGGAAAGCATATCCGAGTATTTACAGCTGCTGGAGGTTCCTGAAGAAGAGATCGCCATTGCGTCGTTTTCCTGGACATGCACTCCGTGGATCAGACACAAATACTACTTATCTGAAGTACACAGCAAAGCGAGGAGGCGTTAAATGGTTGGAAGCTGCAGCGAACAGAGGTAACAGTTAGCTAGCTTAAGCAACGACGACGGCAACAGCAACGAAAACGTCATTTCAAAATCTAACTACTCGTTATTGTAACTCTTTCGCGACTTTTCCAACTTGTTTAACTTGTAAAATATGGGCGAACTATCCTGGAGGTAATTAAGGAAAAACCGCATTAAAGTTTGTGAGAAAGAAAGCCACACGCTTACGTTCTCTACAAAACCTAAAATGTGGTCATTTCACGTTGCTGTTTTGCAGAGGACGGTAAAGAAGTGTACCAAAATATAAAGCCTTGGCCAAACGTAACGGACTCGCAAATAGCCGCAAGTTGAACTTGCGCACAGACTTGTTACCACGGTTCTCTCCTAATCGTCGCCCGGAGCGCTCCGGGGAACGAGTATGAGAGAACCCTGGGAACGAGGTTGAGACCTGTGTTTGGTGGCCAAACGGACTCGCAAGTACTTGTACACGCAATTCGCAGAAAAGAACATTTCAAGTCTTCATATCCTGTATTTCATTGGCTAATAGGTTGCTATAACAACGAATGGACGTCACTCAACTTACGTTGACCTGGGTTGGGTGGCCAAACGGTGAAAAACTTGCGTCGACTTGCGTACAAATTTGATCTCGACCAAAGTGAGCGTAACTCATTGCAAGTCAACGCAAGTGCACGCAGGGCCTGGTCAAATGGAATCGCAAGTAGACCCAAGTTTTCAACTTGCGTCTACTTGTGAGTCCGTTTGGCCAGGGCCTAAAAGAGATCAAATATGCACGCAAGTCGACGCACGTTTTTCACCGTTTGGCCACCCAGCCTAAGCCAACGCAAGTTGAGTGACGTCCATTCGTTGTTATAGCAACCTATTAGCCAATAAAATGGTTTTTTTGCGACTTGCGTGTACTTGCGAGGAAACGTTGCGAGTCCGTCTGGCCACCCAACGCAAGTCTGTACGTAAGTTCAACTTGCGGCTACTTGCGAGTCCGTTTGGCTAAGGCTTTAATCCTATTGTTTTGTGGCGTTCACGTTGCCGTCGCCATCCACGTTGCTTAAGTTCTCTAATGATATGGATAAACGCCTTGAGATAATCAAAAATGTAAAACATATCCGGGTGTAGGTGGTTTACATCGCCGCCATGCCGGTGGAAGTAAACAATAGACCTCTCACTTGCTCCTTTTTGGTCGTCGTCAATTGAAAGTAGTCAAATTTTCTTTCATTCAGTTTTTAAGTTGTAGGGTGTTTAATGTTATCAATTAACATGTTAATTATCTTCTTGAAGGAATCAAAATCCGGATTTTGCAGACTACTCCGAATGCAGCTTTTCCCAGCTCGGACACAATTTATCTTCAAAACAACAGCACGGCCGGCTAAGTTGCGTACAGTTACACTTAACACGCCAACAGGTGGTGGAATTCTACACGCTAAGATGTGACTTGTTGGCAACAAACATCTTTGTCTCAGCTTTGCTCAGATTTATATATGTATGGGCTATGTCACCTGTAAAATTAACTTTTCACAGTGAGATCATTACTTTTTTTAATACTGGGCTGAGTTACTCGAAGCATGGTTTAGCGCTAACCATTGGTTAAGATGTATTAAAACCTATAGAGCGTTTTCATTCACGTGACTACCGGCCATATTGGTTTACTGAAACAAAAGAAAGCATTTGCATAAAAATAGAGTTCAATTCCCAGTGTTTTAGTTTGGGACACCAACATGGCCGCAATTTCTTTGTTTTGGGACACCAACATGGACGCCGTGACGTCATGTGAAAACACTCTATAGGGCCAACCGCGTTCCCAGGGTTCTCTCTCTTCCTCCCTCGAGAAAGTACCCTGGTGCGGCTGGTCACGTGTCTGCTAGATTTTTGCAGATTCCAGAAAAAACGATTGAAGGGAGGGGCAGGAAGGTTAAAGTTTGTCTCCACAAAGTAGAGGACCCACCCTCTGTGCGGATTTGATTTGTACGCCTGGACACGTGACCAGCCGCAACCAGGGTACTTTCTCGAGGGAGGAAGAGAGAGGACCCTGGGAACGAGGTTGTCTATAGGGCGTCTACACGTTACGTCATCACCACCATGTTGATGTACCGTGAACAAAAGATTTCTCTTTAGCTTCTTTTGTTATTAGAGACCTTAAGATTGAAGTTTTTCGGTTTTTCCCGCGAGCCGCGAACGTCAAGAAGTCACGTGACCAGTGCCTTACCGTCAGGTTTGCGGTTTGAGGTTCAAGTTTGTACGGCTAGACCACGCTCTAGATGTGATTTACCGCAAGGTTTTTTTGCGCCCTAAAACATCACAATCCCACGTATGAGAGGGAATACTACCTTTTACAACTCTTTCGCCTATTAATTATCGAATTCTTGTTCATAGAAACGTTATTTTAAGGGGAGCTCCGGCGGCCCGAAGGGCCGCCAAGCGAAGCACCGTACCTATAGAAACCCGTCAACTGCTTTTCTCATGGTATAAATGGCTAGCAGTATTGCATGATCAGAATTTAGAATGATATCACGTTCTGCCAGAACTGCGAGGAAACGAGTCAAAAGAATAGAATCACGATTAAATATACAATTGTTTCTTGAATGATATCCAGCTTTAAAAAACAGCTCCAAGTAGTCTCTGAATACCACACTGTTGGACGAATTTATTGCACCACAAAAAATAAAAAAACGTTTTGAGAGGTCCAGAGAGTACAAAGTTCGAAAAATTCTACAATGATTAACAGTTAAGAGGAAATTTCATGTGTAATTGTGGCCTACTTGTGGATGTACACAATAAAGTTTATTTCCGATTTCTTGAAGGAATATTACAACAGGAATTTTTACTACGTCGTCACTTAACCACAGCTCACAGTTGTCATTTTAATGTTCCTCTCCGTTTTTAAGTTTGTAATGTCAGAGAGATTTTAATTATAATAGCATTCTGTTCGTAGTAGTAAGATGACGACATCTTCGTAGCGGGTACTTGTGTGAAAATGAGTGTCACACAGAAGAACAATATCATGACTTGTGTTCTCTTCAATGTACTTCCTGGATTCTTTTTCAAAGTCGAGAACTTCCTTTTTTCTGTACTAAATTTAAGTAGGAATGATTGCGTCTAAAAGTTTATTTACACAACGCTGCTGACATAACGTTTTGAGTTCTTGTGTTTTATAAGAAACACAGTACTGATAAAACATTCCCAAGCGTTATGCGTTTAACTGACCCAAAACGTTTGCAATAAAGGCGCCCCGGTTTGTAACGTACACTTTTTCTTGAGATTTAGAAAAACTCTCTTTTTGAATAATAATAATAATAATAATAATAATAATAATAATAATAATTTATTACTTATATAGCGCCATTTACAAATACAGATCAATGGCGCTTTACAATTTTTAAATCACATCTACTCTAATAAATAAATCAAATCAAATGTTGGTTTTTGGGGAGAGGGGAAAACCGGAGTTCCCGGAGAAAAACCTCTCGGAGCGGAGTAGAAAACCAACAAACTGAACCCACTTATGACGCCGAGTCCGGGAATCGAACCCGAGTCACATTGGTGGAAGGCGAGCGCTCTCACCACTACGCCAACCCTGCTCCCTAGAGTAACTTGTAATCAGATGTTAAGGTTAAGCTCAGCCGAGGGAAAACAATCTTATTGTTTTATTTGTGGACATTTAAAGCTCCATACTTTCCAGTTGCATTTAATTCAACTGAGGTGTGACAAGGAGACGTAAAAGAGCTGCGAGAGTGATCTGAAAGAACCTGTTGCAACAAGAAAACGACGTTGCGGAAATAAGGTCGTTGGAATCACCTCTCTTAAATCAGCGTCGAATACTTTCCAGTATAAAACGTTTTATTAAAAGAGCGAATTCTACACTTCTTTCTCCCACCCTTTGCTTCGATGAACACTAAATATTCATTACTGAGAACAAACAAAGCCACAGAGTCAAGCAGCAACAGGGTTGATTTTGAAGTAGAGGTACGTGCAAATTAAAAAAAAAATTAAGATAACCTTTTTGCTCTTGCATTTATAATTCACTATTATGTACTTCTTTGGTCATGACCTCGAGGCAGTTGATTGTTTCAACTACAAGTGACAGTAAATTGGTTGTCGTCAGTTAATGAACCCTTTCGCTAAAGTCAAACGCTGCTTTTTGAAGCTATGGCATTTGGCTGTAACGTTAAATGAAATACAGAGGGCTCGATATTTCGAATTCAAAATGTTGCCATTCTTCGAGTGTGATCTAGTTCCTTGTGATTCAGTTGCAATATAATAATAATAATAATAATAATAATAATAATAATGATGATGATGATAATAATAATAAGCATTTATACAGCGCTAAGTCGACTAATTCTTCATAGCGCTTTACAATATCTACTATATGGTTAAAAAAATACAAATTAATAAGAAAGAAATTACATAATAATTAAAAAAGGAAATTAAAATATAAATTGTTAACTTAAGGCAAATTTAAACAAATAAGTCTTCAAGTCCTTTTTGAAAACAGTCAAAGTATTTGATGATCTGAGTGATAAAGGTAGTTCGTTCCACAGTCTGGGGGCAGCAGTCGAAAAAGCTCTGTCGCCATATGTCTTCAAAGATGTCCTTGGGATGCTCAAGAGTCTTTGTGAAGAGGAGCGTAGTGAACGAGAAC
This sequence comes from Pachyseris speciosa, assembly GCA_016490735.1. Classification (NCBI taxonomy): domain Eukaryota; kingdom Metazoa; phylum Cnidaria; class Anthozoa; order Scleractinia; family Pachyseridae; genus Pachyseris; species Pachyseris speciosa. The sequence goes on from JAEMWC010000029.1 coordinate 404,365, forward strand.
TGGTACGATGCTGTAAAAGTTCAGAAATATAAGCAGGAGCTAAACTGTTCAGACCTTTGTAGACTAACAGGAGTACTTTAAAAATATTTATATATTGAACAGGTAACCAGTGAAGCTTGCGTAAAACAGGAGTAATATGCTCAGTTTTCTTTGTGAAAGTAACAACTCTAGCAGCGGCGTTCTGTATGGTTTAACAAAGGAAACCTGTCCATACGAAACGTTTCAATTCGTTTAATGATGAAACTCTGAAGCCCAAAGTAGCGTTGACGCAAGTTCATATCAACTAAAATAACTTTGGTCAATTCGCGCAGATTAAAGAACACTAACGCACTTTTGCGGACATCAAAGAACTTCAAGAACTGTTCCGGCTTCTTCTTCTCTTCATAGTCTATCAGTATTTTCACCCTGTAATAGCTTAGCTTTTTTTGCGAGATCACGGTACTCAGTCTTGCGAAAATAATATTAGCCCGAGGCAACACAATACCACGGCGACACATTAAAAAATATATTTCAATTGTCATTGTCAAACTACTGGCTCCATTTGGTTGATATCAAACTGCGTTTAGAAGCAAGAGTGCAAACATCGATGACTTCTGACAAGGGAATCATGGCCGCTCTCTTTGTAATTCTGCTTATGATTGGAGGAGCCCATAGCCAGAGTTGTAAGTAGACAAACTGTTTTTGTCTTCTTGGTGTGTGGAAGTCTTAGAACTGCAAACTACAATCAACTGAACGTGGAGGGATAGAAATTAATGCATATTACAAAGTAACCATCAGAAACAAGCTACTGAATTTCACTAGCTGTAGCCGGCATTGATTTTATGCGGTAACAAGGTTATGTTTTAAAATGAATCATTTAAACAAACCACTATACTTATCAGTGAATTTTGATTGGTCACGAAACGATATCTGATGAGCTACAAATACTTTTCGTAACATGCATGGAACGCGAGCATGATCAGGAAATACTTGTTAATAATTCGACAACCTGCAAACTTTTAAATCATCTGCTGTCTTTAAAGATTTTTGAAGAGACCTAAGCAAATAGTTACGTTTATTTGAAGTCCAGAAGGGTTGTCACGAGAGTAGCTCTTAATTTCTCCGCCACTTACATTACTCGACTAATTAGATTAAATGGCGTACTGAAGGCTGCGGTAGACGTTTTTGAAGTTCGTTGAAATCGTCAGCCGACTGTTTCTCGCAGCTATCACAACAGTTACAGCTAAATTACGGCGCAACAACTGGACCAACACACAACGACGCACAACTGGCAGAAATGCGATGTTTAGAACGAGCTTGTTAAATTGAACAAGAAGCAATGACGTTTGCAACTGTTTCTTAGTAATTAAATCAAGGTACTGTCTCGCTAAAGAATGTTTCCCGGGAATGTTTGTAGACACCCTAGTATTGCGATGGATTGCACACAAAATAGATTAGACACGAAAAAACACTTAGTTATATTGTCTACATTAAATTCCCTTTGCGCGCTTTTTCTGTTACTCCTCCCATCACACAAACTTGAGCGTAATGCACATGTCATCGGCTTCCCCGTGGGGTCGACCCCCGGGCCAACCAGGGGGATTGTAAAATCAGTCAAGAAAACTTGAGGAATTCCCCGGGGGGTCGGGGAATCTCTCAAGACAAAGTCCCCTGGGTGAGGTGTCTAACACCTGAAAATCCCCGTGACATCCTTTTCAAACTTGTAAATTCCCCCACCCCCTAATCTTTGATCGTAAAACAATGTCAATATTTTCCCCTACCCTCGGGCAAAGAATCCCGTCCATCTCCTTGTATTCCCCCACATATCTCCCTGGTAGGCCCGGGGGTCGACCCCACGGGGATGCCGATGACATGTGCATAACGGCTGGGGGGTCATGAACAAACTTTCCCTTTTCCTGGCTAACTTGCCACAAGCTTACATGTCAAGTAATTGCTTTATGCTTCACTAAAAGAACGTCCTGTTCCTCTGTTCTTTCTGACTGGCCGATAGTCGATCAATAGAATCGTCTGCGTGTCGATAACTTGAGAGACTACACCATATACTTAAGGCCGGTTTACACAGTGACATAAGCATAAGCATAAGCATAAGCATAAGCATAAGCAGTGTAAACCGGGAGTGACATAAGCATAAGCATAAGCATAAGCATAAGAAAAAGAGATATTTTCCATTATCTTATGCTTATGCTTATGTTACGTTAACCAGTGTGTAAACCGGGAGCTTCATAGGCATCAGCACAGGCATAAGCACAAGGAAACAGCTGTTTTTGGTACCCACGGAAATTTAAGTAAATAGCGTCCGGTTTAAAAATTTTCCTTTAGCTTTCGATCTAAACGGAACTAGCAATCATGATTAGTGAGAAGAAATAAAATTCTCGGTCCGCTAGTTGCAATTCTCGAACCAGATTATGAAAGTCTCCTTGTTCTTTTCTGCTTCGGAAAATACCTCTCACCCAACAGGACCTCTGTCTGTCTTCACGCTCCCTTTCTCGTCGCTGTCGTCTTCGTCGTCCCAGCAGCAACAGGAGAAGACGTTGGAAATGTGGCTCGTCTCGTACCACCGCGACATGATTCTTGAGATCATTGCGCTTGCATATGTCACTTTTCTTATGCTTATGTCACAAGTGTAAACATCGTTATGCTTATGCTTATGGCACTGTGTAAACCAGCCTTTAGAGTCACGGATGTGTGAGGAATGTACCACTTGCTATGAGAGGAAGGAGAGGGGGGGGGGGGGGGGGGGGGGTGTAGAGGGGAAGTTCCCTCCCTGTTTCGGAAAAGAGACCATGAACCGAAAGACAAGCTATATAATGGCAGGAAAATTCATGAAAAAATCAGCAAACACTGCAAAGTAAAGATTCCTGAAAGAAAGCAAGTTAAGATTGCGATTCAATCGCTATAGGGAGTTCGTAGTCCTGCTCTCAGATAGTACCATTGAGAATATTTTATGTGTCTATAGCCTGCCTTTTACACTGTAAGAATTAAACAACTATTTGTTTTATTACATGGCAGGTTTTCACTTCAAACAATAGCTAGTATGTGGAAGTTCAGTCCAGTTCAGTTTAGTTCAGTTCGAGCCAAGGTTTTTTTTCTTGCGGAACCTACCCCTGTGAGAATTTATTGGGATGCCCCTTAACCCGTTCCCTAATTTGTTTATGACGTTGTCAGTATTTTCTCGATTAGACTTCGTTTCTCTTACAATCTGCACAATACTCCGTCTATCTTGACCACCGACAATTCGAAAATCTAGACATTTGGAGAAGAAACTGGTTTCAACTGCATAATGTTTACAAACATAAGTTACTAGATCTCGATCTCTCGCTAACTTTCTCGGATGAATTTTTGTTCGCACTGAAATGTTCAAAAAAGCTTGCGCTGGAGTTTATTTAACACTTATTGTAGCGGACGGAGAGTAAATAAAGACTGTTTAGATTTGAAATCTGCGCATATTCAAGTTAAAGGGGAGCTCAAGTTTTGTTTCCACGAGGGTATTGTCACTGTAATGCCGGAAAAAGGACTCGGTCACGGAGCTCACTGATTTCATCAGCACACGGCAATAGCCAAGGAACCGGGCCTCTGGCCTTGTTTCCTTATGTAGCCATAAGATCTCAGTCAGCCTTATTTAACTGATCAGTTCACTTGGTTTTGAAGCAACTGAATTCTGGTATATTAGCCCTTTTGTAGCGGCCCGTATGATGTGCCCATCCACGCATTGAAAAGATGTCGAGCTGTCAAAACTGCTATTTATTCCTGATGTTGTGCGGGGTAGTTCTAACCTTTGAGTTTGTGAACTGCTCATAAAACGTGACCATTCAAACCGGAGCTCAGTCGGATCAACACTTCTTTTTTCAATCCAAATGGAAATTCCTAAGTGCTCTTATAATCAGATAACGGAATGAGTCTTGTGGAGCTGTGAACTCTCGCAGCTATGCTATACAAGATGCCTCTAACCATCGACTTTAGTTTAAGACCAAACCGGAGTTAACCGAGATATATCGAACAGTACTTTCCTGTGAGGGAGTCCTTGAGTCGCTGAAGTGTGATATTTTCGAAATGAAGAATATTTAGCTGTTTTCACCTCAATTATATAGAGATTGGAAACTTCTCGCTGGAAAATCAGTGTGGAAAACAGAAACATAACAACAACGCGGACGAAAATAAATTCTGTATATGGTCAGTGAGTTAAACATAACAACATTCCTAACTGCTGTGCGAACTCATCTTTATTCAACCTCTTACTGGTCTATTTTACGTTAATTAATACAGACTGTCGAACGTAAAAGAATGCTTTTGTGTGTAGATGTTTTACTCAGTGATGCAATTATGAAAGTATTTTACTACCGTACACAAAAGAAAAGTGGATTATATGGGATATGACAGTGTGATGAGCGTCTGATAAATGAAGAGATAATTTAGTAAAAGCCAAAACATTTCACTTGACATTTAAGTGTAGAAAAACACAATAAAGTACTTTCTTGGTTTTCGTGCAAACCGCAAACATACAAATCATAACATATCACTTGAAAATTTCGAATAATAATAGTAACCAATGATTGCTCAGAAAATTCTGAAAACTGTTAAATATCGTTCCAACTCAAGTCAGATTGAACTAGGTAGGTCCGTTATGGTTAGTTCTTTTAAGCAACGTGGCTGTATAAGCGTACGGGGCTGAGGGAACAGCTATAGCTTACTTGAATTTACAGCAATTAAAACACTTTCAATTGGTTTGCCTCTCAGAACGCTGGAAATCGTATTTCCGAGGACTAACTTTTCAAAATTTCCCGGGAGAGCATGCCCCCGGACTCCCCTTAATGCCCCTGCCTTTGGCGGCAGTTTCTTCGAAGCCCTTTTCCATGTAAATGTAATTGTAAATGTAATTTGTTTACCCACGATCCACCTTAGGAGCTGAGAGCTCGTTCAACATGTGGCCGTGCGTTCCAGATCGAATTGGAATTTAGAAATGTTGGTTTTTGAGGAGAGGGGAAAACCGGAGTACCCGGAGAAAAACCTCTCGGAGCAGAGAAGAGAACCAACAACAAACTCAACCCACATATGACACCGGGTCCGGGAATCGAACCCGGGCCACATTGGTGGGAGGCGAGTGCTCTCACCTAGATTCACTGTCAATAAGACGGGGCAAAATGACATCATTGACATTGGGGGCGCGGCAAAATAATCGCTCCTCACACCTCCTCTAGGCTTAAGTGAGTGGATCGTTTTGTGTTTTAAACTTTTGAAATGCTTCCGTACGGTTTTCCTTTGCTAATGGTGGTGACGAATTAATATTAAGTCGCGGGAAAAATCTCGTTGCATCATCATCATCATCATCATCATCATCATCATCATTCGGGCAAATAACGCTCAGTGCACCCCCCTCCCCCCTTCGAAAAAAATTTCCCCGTAAGCCCATGAGTGGCTGCGAAATGAAGTTTCAATTTTTGCACCTACATGAAGTTTCACTTTACGTTCACGAAATCAGATAACAACAACAGTGTAGTTTCGTTTTGTCTTGTCGTGCAGACCATAACCAAATATCACCCTCAAATGTACATCGATAAAGGAGGTTTCCAGTCAGGCAATCAAATTGTCCGCCTTTGACATTAGCTGTTTCCCCCACCCACTCCCCTTAGGAGTGCTCAGAGACATAATCGCCATCAAGTTCCGTGATAGAAGTTCTGTTTATTTTTGTGGATTTTTTGAAAAACCTTTGACGCCTTACCTTAGTTTGTGAATTCAAATAACACCGAACCCACGTTAAAGCTAAGGTAGAACAAATTAAACAACATATAGGGGGATTCATCCTGACGTCATTGTTTACATTTTTGCTCATTTGCATACGGCTTTGCTTACAGGAGGAAACATGTTAGATGTGATTTGACTCCAGGCAGCTAAAGAGCTAGTGAAATTTAATACATTGTGAAACCTTTTAACTCTTTAGGTGTAGTATTCAAGGAGATATTGTCTTCCAAAAACTGCAAAATTTCTGGGTGGCAAAAGCACTAATGAACTCATACATTCTTTGCAAAAGTTTGAGTTTTTAAACCCGCGTTGCACAAAAAGTATTCAATACATGAGGCTCATATTCACTGACAGAGTTATTCATACCACGACCTTTCAATATTCAAAACTGATTTATTTGTAGCTCCATCAGAAACTGAATTGTTCATGCTAATGAGGCAAATATTGTAAGCAAGGATTCCCCTATTCCCGACAAATTGATGTTTTTTTTAGGTTTGACTTTGTTAATCTTTTCCTTTACTTTAGCAACAACGTCGATATCACCATGGATGTCAACATCATCATCGATGTCGCAATCGATGTCACAATCTGTGTCACCATCTATCTCACAATCCATGTCAACATCGACGTCAGAGTCTATGTCATCATCAACGTCAGAGTCCATGTCACCATCTACGTCACAGTCCATGTCAATATCGATGTCAAATTCTACTTCACAGTCCATGTCATCATCTACGTCAGATTCCATGTCACCATCTACGTCACAGTCCATGTCAACATTGATGTCAAATTCTACTTCACAGTCCATGTCATCATCTACGTCAGAGTCCATATCACCATTTACGTCACAGTCCATGTCAACATCGATGTCAAATTCTACTTCACAGTCCATGTCATCATCTACGTCAGATTCCATGTCACCATCTACGTTACAGTCTATGTCAACATTCATGTCAAAGTCCACGTCACTATCAGTGTTGCAATCCATGCCACCATTAGTTTTGCAGTCTATTGCACCGTCAGAGACACAACCAACATCACTGGCCTCATCCCCTGTTGGTAGGTTTTCTGCCATTGTAAGTTTGGTAAATCATTACCGACGAAACTGTGGTCCGGCCAATTGCAGTCAAAAGAATCTTTATAAGATTCTCATGTGCAATTACATGGGAACGTTTCCCATTTAGTTGTGAAAATCCTGGGACATGAAATTCCTTGTGAGGAAAGTATTGAGAAGTGGATGTCTCTCAATGTATTCCAAAACTGGGAAACTGTTTGTTTTTGTGAATGTTTTTCCTTGCTATTTCCAAAGGTGGGAATAAAGTCGGATCATTTGATCCCCATGATATTCTCAAACTCGGAAATAATATGGGGACATATTTCCATGCTATTCTCAAAACTGTGAATAATATGGGAATACTCCCCCTTGTTGCTCCCAACTTTGGTAATAAAATGGTGGTATATTCTCAAAGCTGGGATTAAAACGGGGACATATTTCCATATTATTCTCAACATCGCCTTGCATAACATGGAATTACTACCCCATGCTGTTCCCAACGTTGGTAGTGAAATCCCATGTTATTCTCAAAATTATGTATAAAATGGGACTTACTTTTCCCTGTTTATCCGAAAGCTGGGACCAAAATGGTAATATTTCCCCGTGTAAATAGCATGTTATATAATCTTATTAGATGTTATGGCTTGTGGTATCGCGGAGTATTTTTACGAGTTGTGCGGTATTATGACGAGCTCGTAGGGCGAGTCAAAATACAAACAACGAGTAAAAATACTCCGCGATACTACACGCCAAAACATCTAATAAGAGATTTATTATCCAACTTGTATTATAAGTAAAGTTTAGGCTGATTTAGCAACAGAACGGGAACGTCATTTGAGGACGCGAGAGCGCACGGAACTGAACACTACTTCCGGTGCTCAATTTGCTGCTCAGCCATTGGTCAAGTCGGTTTTTAGATCTGCGCGCGCCGCTGTCAAGAAGTCCCCGTTGTCTTTGTATAAATTTATAAAAAGAAAACTGAAAGTGTGACAGGTTTTGCGTGACGCGCGTGCTTTTCTACAATACAAATGTACAATATCGCGGAAGATTTGTACTCGTCTCGTGCGTTTTCTGTACAATAACTAATAGAATTGATTATCCACCAATTTTACCGACACTGAGGTGAATAGTTGTTTTAGTATGTACCACACAAGCTGAATAATTAGCGGACAAAAACATTACTTTTTGTGTGACAATATACCGACAAGCGGTCGAAAATTGTAAAATCTCGCGCGCCAGCAGTACTCGGAGGTGAATAGTACTTGCTAATCACCTCCGAGTTAACCAATCAGAGCGCGCAAAAAGCACTGTTCACTTGTGTGGTATATACTAATACCCGATACTCCACGATCGGGTGACATCGTGTACTGTCACTCGCGTCGAAAGCATATCCGAGCGTTTACAGCGGTTGGAAGAAGTTGTGGAGATTCCTGAAGAAGAGATCGCCATTGCGTCGTTTTCCTGGACATGCACTCCGTGGATCGCACACAAATACTACTTATCTGAAGTTCACAGCAAAGGGGGGAGGTGTTAAATGGCTGGATGCTGCAGCGAACAGAGGTAACAGTTAGAGAGCTTAAGCAACGACGCCAGCAACGGCAACCAAAAACGTCATTTCAAAATGTAACTTCTCGTTATTGTAACTCTTTCGCAAGTTTTCCAACTTGTTTAACTTGTAAAATATGGGCGAACTATCCTGGAGGTAATTAGGTAAAACCCGCATTAAAGTTTGTGAAAAAGAAAGAAGAGTTTAGAGTCATACGCTTACGTTCTCCACAAAACCTATAATGTTGTCATTTCACGTTGTTGTTTTGCAGAGGACGGGAAAGAAGTGTACCAAAATATAAAGCCTTGGCCAAACGGACTCGCAAATAGCCGCAAGTTAAACTTGCGCACAGTCTTGCGTTGGGTGGTCAAACGGACTCGCAAGTTTCCCCGCAAGTACACGCAATTCGCAAGAAAGAACATTTCAAGTCTACATATCCTGTATTTCATTGGCTAATAGGTTGCTATAACAACGAATGGACGTCACTCAACTTACGTTGTCCTGGGTTGGGTGGCCAAACGGTGAAAAACTTGCGTCGACTTGCGTGAAAATTTGATCTCGACCAAAGTGAGCGTAACTCATTGCAAGTCAGCGCAAGTGCACGCAAGTCCTGGTCAAACGGAGTCGTAAGTAGACCCAAGTTTTCAACTTGCGTCTGCTTGTGAGTCCGTTTGGCCAGGGCCTAAAACGCACGTGCAGAGCGATTGTTTTTGCTCTTGGGCAAACGGAGTCGCAAGTAGACGCAAGTTGAAAATTTTGGTCTACTTGCGACTCCGTTTGGCCAGGACTTGCGCGCACTTGCGTTGAATTGCGATGACTTGCGCTCACTTTTGTCGAGATCAAATTTGCACGAAAGCTGACGCAAGTTTTTCCTCGTTTGGCCACCCAGCCCAAGCCAGCGCAAGTTGAGTGACGTCCATTCTTTGTTATAGCAACCTATTAGCCAATAAAATGTTTTTTTTTGCGACTTGTGTGTACATGTGAGGAAACGTGCAAGTCCGTTTGTCCACCTAACGCAAGTTTGTACGCAAGTTCAACATGCGGCTACTTGCGAGTAGGTGACCGATTCCGAGAACATCTTCGTGATGTTGAGAAAGATGACAAAGACGCATCCAAACCTGTCGCTCGGCATTTTAATCTCCCTAACCATTCGAAACAACACATGTCGATCTCCGGCCTTTCCCTACATCAAGGTACCATGGAAAACCGTCAAAATCTCGAGCAAAAACTGATCTTTCAAATTGGCACTCTTAATCCCCACGGTACCAACGAGCGCTTTTCATTCAATTAATTTATTCCTGTTTTTCACGTTACCATGTTCCACCAATAGCGTAGCTCCATTTTCTGTATATAAACCATACACAACCCACAATTCCTCGATTCGCTCCCACGAAGGGCTAATGCTCGAAACGTCAGCTAATCGAATCCCTGTACGGTGGTCAATTTACATTATCAACTCCGTTGATAAACCAAATTTTCTTGTTTTACTTGCGAGTCCGTTTGGCTAAGGCTGTAAGCCTATTGTTTTACGGCGTTTACGTTGCCGTCGCCATCCTCGTTGCTTAAGCTCTCTAATGATATGGATAAACGCCTTGAGATAGTAAAAAATGTAAAACATATCCGGGTATAGGTTGCTTACGTCGCCGCCATGCCGGTGGAAGTAAACAATAGACCTCTCATTAGCTCCTTTGGTTCGTCGACCATTGCACGTAGTCAAATTTTCTTTGATTAATTTTTTCAGTTGAAGAGTGTTTCAAGTTAACAATTAACATGATCATTGCCTCAAGTTAGTGACATGATTGTTTCTGATAAATAATAGTCACGTTAATTCTCTTCTTGAGGAAGTCAAAATCAGGATTTTGCAGACTCCTCCAAATGCAGCTTTTCCCAGCTCGGACAATTTATCTTCAAAACAATAGGACGGCCAGCTGAGTTGCGCACAGTTACACCTAACACGCCAACAGGTGGTGGAATTCTACACGCTAAGATGTGACTTGTCGGCAACAAACATCTTTATCTCGGCTTTGCTCAGCTTTATATATGTATGGGCTTTGTCACCTGTAAAATAAACTTTTCTTAGTGGGATCATTAACTTTTTTCATGCTGGGCTGAGTTTCTCGAAGCATGGTTTAGCGCTAACCATTGATTAAGATGTATTAAAACCTATAGGGCGTATGCATCACCACCATGTTGGTGTATCGTGAACAAAAGATTTCTCGTTAGCTTCTTCTGTTATTGTCCACGAACACGGCCGCCAATCCATTGTCATTCTAATCTCCAGGGACTGGTTGCATACCCTCTATAGGTTGCTATGGTATTTTATCAGGGTTAGCGCTAGTCATGCCTCGAATAACTGGGCCCTAGTGTTCTGCCTTAACGCGAAGTTGAGACAGTGAACTGAGCCATAAAATCGTTTTCATGAATTACGTTTTCATTGTTTGTTTTATTGATATGTGGGTACTTGAGCCTGAGCATTAGCTATGCCATGCTGATGAGGCCTAACAAGGCCGAAACAGCCGTCCATGGCTGCTAATGCTTGGGCTCAATCTTTGCTTTGGTAGATTTAAGGGGTAATCCCCGCTACCTTGTGGCCTTAGCGCCTTTAGAGTGGCTTCAGCTTACTTGATCACATTAATTTGTGAATTATCCTTGAGAGCAGTCATAGTTCGGTAGCGCACATTGGATCTAGCGCGCGACGAAGCCGTGAGAATCCCTCATCGCTCTTCAGCATAATGTTTTTAATTTTGCCTTCAGTTTGCGCCAGTGATCTGAGGAACTGCACAACTGCTTGCACAGGCAGTAACTGGTAACAAGTAAGGCAGAACAAGTTTGAAATGTAACAGTGATAGCTTGACAGTTGAGGGTTTTCTCTCCAAAAAGGCATTGGCTGGTCATCGATGATATTTTGAGGAAAGCATCAGTATACGTGAGGCTGATCAGTTCTGATGGCGACTGTGGAATCACACAAACGGTTCTGATTTGAAGTTCAGACTACAGCCAATTTTGCGTTTGTTTCCGGAAGTGGTATGTACTGTAACGGGACGTTTTTCAATAAAACTAGATTTAAGTGAAGTTAGAAAACATCAAAGACTTTCTGATCATAAAGCGATTCATTTAGGTGTTTTACACCTGCCTTTGGAAGAACACCTTTCGAATGTGAAATAATGTTTAGATTGTAAAGGTGTGAATAGCGCGAATTTCTTCTATTCGCTAAGCTTACGTAAGTGAATGAACTGTCCGAATATTATTGATCGGAATTCGCGCATGACAATTCGCCTTCGCTCGTTTTCTGCCAATTTCTGTCGGCTGTCGGCGTTATGGAAGAAGATTGTCGCCTGTTGTCGGAGCCACGTCACTTGTCGCTTCTACCCCTTGGAAGGCCTCATAATTGGTAAGATCATGTTGCTTCAGTTCAGATGATCGCGCATGCCCTCGCATACATTACGGTTGGGTGTAGGCTGGGTGATGTGCTGACCATGCACCCGTCCCCAAGAGCCTCTGATGGTCACAAAAACCTCTTAGGAGGCCCTTTGCGCCACTTGGTGCGGAAGGACTAATGATGACCATGTCCATCTTCCGTAGCATGTGTATGCTAATGCGCATAACGGTGTTAAAACTTTTAGCTGGGCTTAAGATGTTCACTGGATGCCAGTTGATTCAATGAACATTTACCTTTTGAAATATATTTGGTCCCAATAATATATAGATTTAGCCAAGCCTAAAAGCGAAGCTCCACGATTATTATTTTTTTACTGGTATTGAAGAACACCGCACGGCTTTCCTTGCGCCAATATTTTATGTTTAGAGCAGACAACGGGAATTGACCGCGGTTCAAAAACATCAAAACATTACGAGAAAACAATACAGTCGACACGTGTGTTTGTTCAAAAACAAATTTAGCAATCAAAGAATGATCAAATATTTTCATCCAACATCGTTGGACGAGCATGTTTGACGGTTTGGCCACCTCACAATAGTGCATTAAATGGCTTTCCATGTTTGATCGAAATCAAACATGTTCATCCAAAATTTCGCATTACGAACAAATGTTTGATCGTTTAGCCACCCCAACAAACAAATCGTGCACAAACGGTAAAAAGCAACCAAATGAGCCACGTAACGTCGAAAATTTCAGCAATACGCAAAAATCATTTATTTTGGACTCACTTGGTCCCGTGTTTGGTCAAACATTGTTTTGCGTTTAGTCACCAAACGTTATGCTTGACAAGCACGATAATGGAAGAAAATGTTTGATCTTTTAGCCGGGACTTAACAAACATATTTCATAGTACGTTAAGTTTTGACATAGCTTAAATGTCCTAGAAAAGAGAAAAAGGAAAAGAATCCTGATAGTTTGGATAGGTAATCGCACGGGGCCGAGTAAATATCACTTGTGCCAGTTTTCAGAAAGTTTCTGAAATTGCCCTCATCGCGCAAAACATAAGTGATACTAATCCTTAATTTTACGAGGATTCATTGCGATTACGTTAATAACATAAGGGCAAACGTTTCTTTCAGTTTTTAACACTGCAGAAACACAGACGCCGAAAAACATGTGCAGTCAGCCAAGCGGAGGAAAACACTCGTTCGCTTGTAAAACAACAAACAAACAATTCAATTAGCTACTTCTTTGTGTCCAAAACGAGTAGACTGTTATTTATATCCATTCGAGACAGAAATACAAGTTTCCTTCCTGAACAAAATTAACAACGATTAAACCAAATGCTAAGCTTCAATTTATTTAAGTTACCTGTGTTGTCGAGGTTTCTACCACTTGAAAATACGCATCGATCCACTATAGTAAAAACACGCATCTACAAAAATAGCAAACGGTTTGTTCAAAGAAAGAACTTCTTCCACCAAGTGTGAGCTACTCGTTCCTCCCATTAATGCCGGTGAGTTGTTAACAACTTTCTTGGTGAGCTGCAAGATGTCGCGGTAAAGTGAGCAAGCCCTGAAGCATTAAATCATTTTGTTTTTCAACCACACAATCCGGGCGCCATAGAAGTGGATCCAAAAATTGAAGAATTTCCTGCGAACAACCTTTTGCTCTTCCATTTTCCAGTTGAAAATTCACCTTCCGGAGTATCTTTTAAGTAGTTCTTGATTTTTATGCCCTTTATGCGAATTAAAAGACAGAAACTGAACTTCGAAGATGATGTTGTTTTGCTCAAAATGAAGACACCAACTGAATGTGAAATCTCGAGCCGCAGAAAGCGCGCGAAAAATTAAGCCTCGTTGTGGCTTGGGTGTCTCGTTTTGGTTAAATTAACTTGACTTGAGCCTGCGATCCAATTGAAAACCATTACCTGATCAGCGGTCAACTTCAAAAAACAGCGGACCTCGATGAGCTCTAACTTGAGCCCGCGATATGGTCACGTGATACTGGTCAGCGGAAACCTTGTTTTGACAGGTGTCAATTAGCCATGACACGGATGCCCTATATCAAAGATATACGCTGTAAACTAGGTGATCAGCTGGAGTATGGCCGCCATGTTGGATTATTATGATTATTATTAGGATATTATTAATTATTGGGCGACTCCGTCGTCGTCGTCGTCGTCGTCGTGCGTACGCGCCCACGAGCAATACCGCTAGCCATTTTTACCATGAGAAAAGCAGTTGACGGGTTTCTATAAGTATGGTGCTCCGCCGGAGCTCCGCTATAAGTATGGTGCTCCGCCGGAGCTCCGCTATAATGACAGAGTGCCGCAGCTGCTGATTCAATTTTCAGATAAGAAAATACTGTAATTCTTCGATTATAAGCTCAAGTTAAAGCCGCAAGATTCATGACTTCACGAAACTCCAATTTTCCGTAAAGTAACATTTTCTTTACTTCCTTGATTTCAGAGGTTATACCAGGTCCCTCCAATTGCCGTGGAAATCCCTATGTTCGAGTCAATCACAAAAAGTTCATGGTAACAGAGAGGGTAGCTTACGCCGGCACTTCTTACTGGTTACGTCATCAACGAGACAGAGACTGGGAATAGCTTGTGGGCGAGTCAAGAAGATGAGTTCGAGCGGAAATGGAACGCTAGTTTCACGACACCTGTGTATTGTGTCAATTGAATGCCATTACAAGGGGAAGAACTTGTCAAATAACTTAAAGAATGGAGGAAAAGTGATCTTTTAGAGTGAACAAATTTGATTGGCCTCTGGGTTGACAACAGTTACGGATATTAAAAAATCGAACTGCGTTTACCGAGTCAGTCTTTAAAGCTGTGTTTGTGTTTTCTGTGGAAAACATGCAATCTGTGTAAAGCGCGGGAAAACGTGCAACCTGTGCCAGGCTCGGGAAAACGTGCAACTCGTGCTAAGCGCGGGAAAACATGTAACCTGCGGTAAGCACGGGAAAACATGCAATCTGTGCAAAAGTGCGGAAAAAATTTATGATCAAGCAGCAACTTTGAGTTATTTACCGGGTGCAAAGGAGTCAAATTTGGCCGTTTTGCCATTTACATTTACCGGCTAATCAAGAAGCAAATCGATCTGGATGATTCAATTATTGAACTAGCAAAGCCTTAGGATATTTTACTACGCACTATTTGAAAATTCTGCAAGGCAGAAGCCACATTCATCGATTACTGAGGGTATACCGCTAATAATTTAACGGTTAAAAAAGTGACAACTTGTCTCGTACTCCTTCTCGAACTTAAAGATTCCTACTAGCCAATACGAAGTAAAACGAAGTTTAGGAAAATGGTAGATACTAAAACAATAATTGTTTTAGAATATACCAAACAAGCTAAATAATTAGCGGACCAAAACATTACTTTCTGTTTGACAATATACCGACAAGCGGTCGGAAATTGTAAAATCTCGCGCGCCGGCTGCTTGGAGGTGAATAGTACCTGCTAATCACCTCCGAGTTAACCAATCAGAGCGCGCGAAAAGTACTATTCACTTGTGTGGTATATACTAATTGTTAAATATTCCGAGCTTTTCAAACGTTCTGAGATGAAATTAAAACAGAATTGTGGGAGTTGTTTGCTGGTGATTATTTCAAAGATCATGTGTAAGGAATGTTTCCTTCAGTGATGTTTTGTCTTTAGAAGATATTTTCTGACTGTTTTTTACAATATTTTTTTTTTGCTTTTCAAATTTCATCCACATCTCGCGAAAATGTCGTACCGGAAAAAAAGCCAATTGTACAGTTTCGAGTTCGCCAAGACAGCTGAATAAAAGCACCGAGAACGCATTTTCACAAGGTTAGCCTCCATTTGAAGTAAATACATTCACAACTTCTAGCGGAGAAGATGACCTGTTTACAACTCTGTCGACGTCTATTGCTTAATTTTCAAATTTCAGGCCTCTTACTGCCGGTATTTGTGAATGTTTTAGTTAAGACCCGCCGATACTAATCCTTTATCAAAGTGTCACTGAAATTGACCTGTGATAACGAAGCACCCAGCGTTGAGAGCACACAACCGAATATTGCTTCACGAATGCACTGCGATGCACTACGCACTATCAGTCTAAATGAACATATTTACCACGCAGTTCACAATAACTGAAATTGTGGATTGCAACTACAACTGGTCAAAGCTAGGTTTTCTGGAAGCTTTCTACAAGAACTTAAAGCCAACGATTAACGAGGATAAGAAGCCTCCAGAAAGTTAGACTTATTTCAGGGGCACCCAACGAAAAGTTTCGGTAGATATCTGTTCGGTGGAGGATAATTCGCCTTGGGCTTTCGGTGTCGATTAAAGAGTGCACTTGGATTTTCGTAACTAAAACGTGGCCTAAAAGATTCGAAAATTGGGAAATCATAACCGCTGAGGTTTTCGGAAAGGTCGTAATTGCAGTTTTTGACAATCAAAAACGTCAGCTAGCATTTTCGGAAAGAAAATAGTTCTCTAGAAAGTTCGTGGAAAGTTCATTTCAGCTTGCATTTTCGCAAAGGAAGATTTTGTTCCCTAAAATTTTCGGACAGTTAAAATTTCAGCTAGGGAATCCGAACAGATCAACTGCTTCTAGCTTATGAAAACATCACTTTAAACAGACTTCAAACACCCCAGTAAGGTACTTAAAAATGCCTTTCTACAGCTTTTGGTTGATTTGGCTCGTTGGGTGCCCCTGTTATTTTAATAGATCCACTGTATTCTGTACAGTGCTAATTATCTCAGGTATAAATACTGCTATTTCTACATCCTTGTGACAATACATGATTATTACTCTTGAATAGAATTGAAGTATTGTATGATTTTCATTGATTTCAATTCTTGGCTTCGTCTTCTTCCTACTTTACTCCATATTGTCGAATGGCTCTGGTTTTGAACGCACTGTTTTCATCAAGGAATTTGGCACGAATTTGTAGTGCGTGCGAAAGTCTAACACCTATACTCCCTAGAGACCTTCCCACGGACTAGACCCTGGCCTCGACAACGTTCCGGTATAAAATTTGGGCCTGATAACTTGATTCTTGGCAGTTTCACAAGTCTACGCAAACCGCCGGTAAGTCATTAGAATTTTTACCCACCCTCCTCCCCTCGGCGACGTAGCACAACAGTTTGACACCTCTGTCTGGTGCAGTCGCTCATTGCCTTCGCAAAATCGGATTTCCATTAACTTAAGCACGCAGAGACAATGAGTGGCAATCCCATTGGTGAAAATGGAATACTATGTTTCCTTTGTAAATGGCAGTGCGCGTGCAACGATTAATACCTGGTAAGAATAATAACGACCTGAGGCCTCTTCACAGCTGCGTTAACGTTTCCATACGAATTCAAAACTTCACGCGAAAAGTCACCGTAACTTAGATATTTGAGGATCAGTGAACACTTACTGAAGTAACACGCAGAAAGTCAGGGAGTGATACCTTTAGCTTGCCAATGTTTCACAGTGTTGAAATTTTTGGAAGCTTCCGAATGTGTACTTTAGGACATGTAACAATTGACGGCTTGAATATTGAGAACGGTTGGTTTCGACGCTTAAGTATTTCCATGGATACGGAGAACAGGAAGAGACCCCAACGTATACAAACTCCCTTCAGTGAGCAATTTTGTAATGCTTTTAAGTTCTAGCATTCGGCTGAGTGTGCTGCACCTTAACATGAGGTATCGATTAACCATTAAAATCAAGTAGTTCAAGTGTTAGTAATGGTATATCACTCAATGATAGCCCGCGTTATACCGTCTGTTTAAAGTCTCTTCGAATAGTAACCTGTCTCAGGAGGCTGAGTGATTGTGAGGGGGGAGGGGAGGAGGGAGAGCAAAAATTATAGTTAGCCGTCATATAACAGATCAACCAAAACCATCCCCTCCCTTACCCTGACCCTTCAAGAGAATAAACGGTCCTGTAGAATGGCATGATCGGCTCTGGTTACTCGGCTTTTGATCGATAAGGTTGTGCCACTTAGCTCAATTACGACAAGCCTGCGTGGCAGGCGCTAGAAAAGGGAAGGGGAAAAACGGGCGCGCGCGCAAAGCAAGGGGGAGTGCGCGCGGAGCGCGACGACTTTAACAATTCTTCATACTGTAGTTCCGAAGAATACGTAAAACCTTATTTTATCTTTCTTCTCAGTTGGTGCGTGGCTTACGTAAGGCGTGACTCGCCTCATCTTCAGGTCCTAGAAAATCACCGAATTAAGTTTTTTGTTAAAACTTGGTTTATGAACGGAGTTGATAATGTAAATTGACCACCGTACAGGAATTCAAAAAGCTGACGTTTCGAGTGTCAGCCCTTTGTTAGAACGAATCGAGGAATTGTGGGTTGTGCATGGTTTATGTACAGAATTTGGAGCTGCGCTATTGGTGGTAACATGGTAACGTGAAAAAGCGGGAACAAATTGACTGAATACCAAAGCGTTCGTAAGAGTGCCGATTTGAAAGATAAATTTTTGCTCGAGATTTTTATGGCTTTTCGTGGTACCTTGATGTAGGCAAAGGCCGGAGATCGACATGTGTTGTTTGGAATGGCTAGAGAGATTAAAATGCCGGGCGACTGGTTTGGATGCATATTTGTCGTCTTTCTCAACATCACGTAAAGGTGATGTTACACGAGCCGACTTTGAACGCCGATTTTTAACGCAACATTGTTGCCCGAATCTTGTTGGAGTTGGTGCGTGTGACCCCCCCGCCGTCGACTTTTAATGCAACATCGTCCCAACGGTTGCGTTAAAATCGTCTCGTGTAACATGCCGTTGCCGAAAGTTGCCGCAACAACGTTGCGTTAAAAGTTGTCTCGTGTAACATGGATTAAAAATCGGCAATAAAAATTGGCGTTAAAAATCGACTCGTGTTATTTTACACGAGCCGATTTTTAACGCCGATTTTTAATCCATGTTATACGAGACAACTTTTCACGCAACTTTGTTGCGGCAACTTTCATCAACGGCATGTTACACGAGACGATTTTTAACGCAACATTGTTCGCTGCTCGGAAACGATGCTGCGTTAAAAGTCGACGGCGGGGGTGTTACACGCACCAACTCAAACAGAATTCGGGCAACAATGTTGCAGGTTTTTGAATCGCTTTCAAAAACCTGCAACATGTCACCGCAACAAAATGTTGCGTTAAAAATCGTCCTGTGTGCCATGTTACACGAGACAACTTTTAACGCAACAATGTTGCGTTAAAAATGGGTGTTAAAAATCGGCTCGTGTAACATCACCTTAATTTTGTATAACTTTTTGCATGATGTGCAGATTATGCCATAGATAACATTTAAGTTTCTTGTGGATCCGTTTCTAATTATCAATTTTGTAAGGCACAATATTAAAAAAGTGGTTAGCAAGTGCGTATCGGGCGCCACATGGGACAATATTGTTAGGCAATTTATATGGTTGTTGATAAATATATTTGCACCATTGTGTAATATATTTATAGCTAATAAAATTTATAAGTACCAGTGCGAAATATATTTATGCCTAATCGAATATATACGGCTATTACCATATATTAACGGCAATAAAAATATATACTTCTATTTCCATAAATTTACGGCAATGAAAATATATACGGCTATTACCATATATTTACGGCAATAAAAATATATACGCCTATTACCAGATATTTACGGCAATAAAAATATGTACGGCTATTGCCATATATTAACGGCAATAAAAATATATACTTCTATTTCCATAAATTTACGGCAATGAAAATATATACGGCTATTACCACAAATATATACGGCTATTGCGCCCGTTGTATTACATGTCAGTGGAGTGGTCAAGTGACACACAAACAAAATGGCGTCGGAGGAGAATGACCTGGAGACCTTTTTTCTCAACTCCATTCCTTCGCTTTTAGGTCAAGCTCAGCGAAATCTGCACAGTGATAATCTTAATGTCCTAGAGTATTTTGAACGCCGGTTAGATGATTACGCTTACGTCATTAGATCCGTGATTCTACAATGCGAACAACAGAGCGCTGCATGGTGAAGATTTGATTCAGCTGTCGGAGTTGTTGCATGAAGAAGTCAACGGTTTAAATGGTCAGTTTCGAGGTTTGTGTAACACACAAAGAAACTTTGCTTCGGAAATGGGATTCTCATGTCCACTGGAATAGTCTGCAGGGCCAGGCAGGCCCAGATTTTACATCCCGGAAGAAGTAATCACAGGGTTACATGATATTCATGCATGGCGTTTGGAAGAAGTGGCCAATGATGCACGGGTATCTTACAAAACAATTCTACGAAGGCGACATTAGTATTCCCTGGCAGTAAACAAGACAACTGGTCCGAGAGTCACCTATTCTGATATTTCAGATGCAAGACCTTGTGAAGTTGTCGATGAAGTATTTCAAGTATTGCCAAACGCAGGCGAAACATACGTAATTGGTTCATTACGAAGTAGGGGAATGCGTGTTCAGAGGTGGCGCGTACGCGAAGCAATCTTTATTGCGGATCTAGTCAGCAGTGCTCTTAGGCGATGCCAGGCAGTCGTAAGGCGAACATACAATGTTCCCTGTCCAAATGCACTGTGGTAAGATCAAAATCATATAAAAGGTACATGACGATGCCGTGGATCGGTGAAAGCTTGGAAAATTAACCCGACTACAGAAAGTAACTTAAGGCCTCACTAGAAACATTCTTTGATCATCTAGAATGAGCTTCACGTTGGGTTATCGCCCGTATCTGGATAGAGGATAGAGTATGAAATGATTAGTTGATAAAGATACAGTGTTGAGGATTTTGATCTTATCACAGTGCATTTGGACAGGGAACATTGTATGTTCTCCTTACGACTGCCTGGCATCGCCCAAGAGCACGGTTGACTGGGTCCAATGTAAAAATCCACAGTAAAAATCGCTTCGCTTCCCTGTGATTACTTCTTCCGGGATGTAAAATCTGGGCCTGCCTGGCCCTGCAGACTTTTCCAGTGGACACGAGAATCCCATTTCCGAAGCAAAGTTTCTTTGTGTGTTACACAAACCTTGAAAGTGACTATTTAAACCGTTGACTTCTTCATGCAACAACTCCGACAGCTGAATCAAATTTTCATCAGCGCTCTGTTCAGGGGCACCCAACGGCAAGTTTCGGTAGATATCTATTCGGTGGAAGGTAATTCGCCTTGGTCTTTCGGCGTCGATTAAAGAGTGCACTCGGATTTTCGTAACTAAAACGTGGGCTAAAAGATTCGAAATTGGGAAATCATAGCCCCTGAGGTTTTCGGAAAGGTCGTAATTGCTGCTTCTGGCAGTCAAAAACGTCAACTAGCATTTTCGGAAAGAAAATAGTTCCCTAGAAAGTTTATGGAAAGTTCATTTCAGCTTGCATTTTCTCAAAGGAAGATTTTGTCCCCTAACATTTTCGGGCAATTAAAATTTCAGCTAGGGAATCCGAACAGATGAACTACTTCTAGCTTAAGAAAACATCGCTTTAAACAGACTTCAAACACCATAAGGCACTTGAAAATACTTTTCTACAGCTTCTGGTTGATTTGGCTCGTTGGGTACCCCTGTCTGTTGTTCGCATTGTAGAATCACGGATCTAATGACGTAACTGCGTAATCATCTAAGCATATTTCCCATCGACCTAATCCCCGCAGAAGTCCTTTCGACGATAACATGGTAGACAAAATTACACTATCAGAGAGTCATGTATTTATAGTTCACCAAAACACAGATCAAATCACATTTGTTCAGAGTTAACTTATAGGAGGAACATAATCCATTCGATATATTCATACCTTTATAAATTTAAAGAGCTCAGTAACGTACCAAGCCTCGTATTGCTTTGAACTTGAAGGCCTTAATCCATTTCTCTTAGACATGGTAACCACTCTGGTGTTTTATTTTCCGCGAGAAGATTAAGCCTGGAGAAGACAACGAGTACGTTTTGTTCAGAACTCACTAAGTCGCGAACGTATAAAAAGAAAGCACTACTTACTCGATAGAACCAAACCTTGTGCGTTTGAAAAACTCAAATTCATCACCACTTGTACCCCGTTTTTACACGAAAGTCCTTTACCCGCACTGTCAAACACTCCATTCTTTGAGTCTTATCGTGATGGCGGAGCCGTTAAAAGGCGTCGAATACTATGTTTCATTCAGTTTCTTCTCACTAGTTTCCGTTTACAAACAAGTGCGGTGTAGAATGTTAATTTGCAGCAAGAAGCAAAACATGTTTACCATTCAATTTTGTCACGTAGAAATCCCACTGAGGCATTTTGAAATGATATGTTGCATCATGGAATGTTATTCAGGAGAAAACAAATAATTTGCTTGCATTGAAAAATTTTACCGACTGGAAAATAAGCATATCCTGGACCATTGTCATGGATATGTGACATATTCCACTCCTGTTGAAGAATTCGTGATATAAACTTGGGCGCGGTGCGTGGGGAAATATCACATATCCCTCCGGCAAGGGGATGTCAATAACTTAACCTGCTTATTTTTGAGTTGCTAAGATTTTCTAACACATACAGCTAACTTACCTAGCCTGCGAACGCAGACGTATTTCCAGCTGGCGGAACCAGTGACAGCCGGAAATACGTCTGCGTTCGCAGGCTATAACTTACCTTGACATTATTTGGGACATTGCTAGCGGATCAGACTCAAGTCGCATAGTTTTGCACAAATTAAGGAATGTGAAGCATGATTTCATTTTTAAAAACAACCTTTTCCTCTTTTTCCTCAACTAAACAATATATAGGACATAAGTTTGACTGCGAGTCCTTAGGGGCAGGGGGGAGAGGGGATACCCAGGGATGGTAGTCACGGGGAGGCCAGTGCAGACTGATTTGTATCAGGCGGTGTGCGTACTGGGATTGCGATTGCAAAAATGGTCTTATATTCATCCAGACATCTTGCTTGTAAAAAAAATCGTCCGAAGGATCGTTGAAAACCCTTTACGCAACGTAGCGTGGATACTCTTTCCGTTCGTTAAACCTAAACACGCGCAATTTGCGCGCAAAGACGGTCACTGAGCTCGAGTAATAAATCCTCCAAAACATGGCGTGTTAGAGCTCATTCAAGGGAGTTCATGAAACTGAATACTGGAGTCCATTGATATGTTAAGACAAAAGGGTTGAATTTTAATTTAAAAACGCAGTGGAATGATGTGCACGTCTGGATAAATGTGGTCGAATGCATAATTTGAATTGAAAATGATATCACGTTCTACCAAAACTGTGATGACAAGGCAGAATGCGGGCATTGTATGATTGAACTAGTGAAAAGATTAAACATTAAAAACATTAAAAATGCCAATGACATCTATTTTTTTAAAAGCTCCAGGCAGACTCTAAATACCACACTGTTGGACGAATTTATTGCAACACAAAAAGAAAACAAGAAGTCCGAAAATTTTACCAGGACCAGCAAAAAGGGAAATTTCGTAAATGTGCGCAATAAGATATATTTCCGATTTTTTGAAGGAATATTACAACAGGAAATTTATACTATGTCCTCACTTTACCATAGGTTACAGTAGTCATTTAAAAGCCGGTTCCACTCAATGATTCAATTTTTGAGGTTGCAATGCCAGAGAAAATTTAAATTACAATAGCATTCTGTTCCTAGTAGTAGGATGACGACATCGTCGTAGAAGGTACATGTCAACCTCGAACCCAGGTTCTCTTCTCTTTTCCTCCCTTCTCGTCGAGAGAGAGACCCTGGTTGGACCTGATCACGTGACCAATAAAAACAAAAATATCGCAGGGAGGGTTGGCCATTGAAGCTGTCTTGTCAGTTTCTTGACTCTGCCACCCCTCTCTGCCTTCAAATTTTTTTACCACCCAGATTTTGGGTGGTCACGTGATCAGGTTCAACCAGGGTCTCTCTCTCGACGACAAGGGAGGAAAAGAGAGATACCCTGGGTTCGAGGTAATGAGTGTCACACAGAAGAACAATATCAAGACTTGTGTTCCCTGCAATGTACTTCCTGGATTCTTGGTCAAAGTCGAGAAACTTCCTTTTTTTCTGTACTAAATTTAAGTAGGAAGACTAAAATGTTTAGCTTATTCACACAAATTTGGTGACATAACGTTTCGAATTGTTATGTTTTATAAGAAACACAGTTTAAATCAGACTCACAAACGTTATGAGTGTAACTTAGAAGGAACCCGGGTTTGTAACGTGTATTCTTTCTTTAGAGTTAGGAAACCTCTCGTTTTGAATATAAATTAACTTTTAATCTTTGGGTTAAGCTCAGCTGGGGGGAAACACTCTTACTGTTTTATTTGTGGACATTTTGAAGCTCGAAATGTTCCAGTTGCATTTAAGTCAACCCAGGCGTGACAAGGAAACATAAAAGAGCTGTGAGAGTGATCTGAAAGAACCTGTTGCAACAAGAAAACGACATTGTGACATAAGGTCGTTGGAATGCTCTTAATCAGCCTCCAACATTCTCCAGTATAAAACGTTTCATTAAAAGAGCGAATTCCACACTTCTTTCTTCCACCCTTTGGTGCGATGAGCACTAAATATTCATTTGTGACAACAAACAAAGTGTTACACTGAATCAAGCAACAACAGGGTTGATCTTGACTGAGTAGGGGTACGTGAAATAAAAAAATAAGATAACCTATTTGCTCTTATATTTATAATTCACTATTATGTACTTCTTTGGTCATGATCTCGAGCTAACCGTAGAAGCCGTGTTTGACCAGTTTCAATGGACAGTAAATTGGTTGTGGTCAGTGCTTGAGCCCCACACGGCGCTGTTTTTGAAGCTATGGCATTTGGCTGTAGCGTTAGAAGCTCGGCTGCTGGACACGACTTGATCGATCCAACGGTAGAATAAGTGTAGACATGTTGCATGGAAAAGCGTATTTACAAAAGCATCACTCACTCGGCACAAATTTCTCTACGAAACCCGAAACCGAACCCTGACCAAGAGAAAATAAAGGAGGTTAGAGAGTATATCCGCCATGCACGCCTTATGTCAGGGGTAATTCGTGTCGGTTATTTTTAGATTACTTACCTGCCTCGGAAATCCCACTTGGGTAGGTAATAGCCAATCACATTTAATGTTGTCGGTATGTTCTCGATTAGACTTTCGCCCTCATACCATGTACATAAGACTCAGTCTATCTAGAACACCGACAGCCTGGAAAATCCAGCTTTCTGAAATCTATGTTTGAACCGCATAATGTTTACAAACATTAAGTTACTAGATCTCGATCTCCCGCTAACTTTCTCGGAAGAAATTTTTGTTCTTACTGAAATGTCCACGAAAGCTTGCATTGGAGCTTATTTAAATAATAAAAGAGCCGTTTTAAAGCCCTTAAAGGTCGGACGCCAATATTTTATTTTACTTGTGAAATGAAACAATAGATTGTGTTTGTCATGTTGATCAGTAGAGATCTGCATCAAAGTCAATGCATGCTAATTAGCTGAGCAGGACTCTTTCAGCAAAGTTAATGCAGCAGTTGATTTGTATTGGGGTTTAGAGAGGTATAAATGTGACTCAAATACTACCCGTAGATTGGTCATAACTCTTATGAATTATGAATGAATTTTACAAAACTGAATATAGCTGACGGAAGGTAAAAAAAGATTGTGCAGCGAGATTTGAAATAAGCGTATTTATTTTTTTTCTGAAGCATCTCAGCGGTCCGGAATCCTAAATCCTTAAATCTGATTGGCTGTCTCATGGTGCGGGCAGCAGCGGTCCCGGCGGATTTTCACCTTCCGGACCCCGAGTAGCAAGGGAGACTTTTGTCTGATTGGTTGATTCTTACCCTTGAATCCAGGCTCCTCTACACGCGCGCCAAAGATATTTCAGTGTAAACAAACATGGCCGCCCGGGTGGAAAGATGTACTGGATCACTTATTCTATTAGTATATTTTGGATAAAAATATCAATGTTCATGTGTCGTCCTCTTTCCCAATGATAGTAAAAATTGGAAATGATTTCTTAAGGACCATAAAATGTTATTTGTACAAGTATCCGCTCTAGTGTACAAGCGGATTTTTCCTGCGTGGAGGTTCATGCGGCGTGTAAGCGTGACTATGTTGGGGAAAAAAAGGTTTGAATGAGGAACGATCTGCTCTAAAAGCAGGAATACCGCCGGGTTGGGAAAATTGTTTATGCCGTCAAGTTTACAAAATGACGAAGCACTTCATAGCTGTGTCAGAGGTCAGCGAAAGTTCAACGGCGGCTTTGCAACCGAAGACCGATGTGCTTCGAGGTTAGTTCTATAAATTAAACTGAACTACGTACTTTCACGGGCTCTTTCTGTACAACATTCAGTGAGTTTTTCGGTATAATTGAGACTCAGTTTGACAGTGATGTACACAGAAGAGGTCAAAGCGCAGGAAAACCGTTTCTAGTGAAAATAAGCGCAAGTGTTATTTTTAAAATGTATTTGAAATATTCAATAATTGAAGTTATATACGCTTACATCAAGGAGCTCATTTATCAAATTTCATGACTAGGCTGGGTTAGTGTATAAGGTTTTCAGTTGTCTACCAGTGTACCGAACAAAGCTCCTTATACTTTTTAAATAAAAGCAGAAAGTTCTTAATGTTAATATTAAGATTCAGTCACTGCAAAGACAAGCACTAATGAACTGCTACCGACTGCTACATTTGACTTATGATCAACTGATTCCCTTGTTTCTGCAACTGGGATTTTGCTGTTTAACATTTTTAAACTATAATTTAGGCTTTGCTTGGATCATAGTTGTGCTCGGATTAAGAGTAGACTGATGTGCATGGAAAACGTTCGAGTATAGGGAAACCATTTCAAGTCAAAATAAACCAAAGTGGTTATATTTTTCGGGTAATTTTGCCCATTGGAATAACTGACGCGTTGTCCATTGAGGAGCTCAGATTTCTTGGTAATTCCTCAGTTGATCTGTTGGGCTTTGAATTGGCTGCTGTTGCAAAATAAACTCAGTTATACTTTTCTTCATAAATAGTGAACCCTAGTGTTCATTTTCATAATAAACAGGTGCCCTTACCTGCTTGCTTTGTTTGTTCTAAGAATGGAATTATAATTAAAATTTTCTACATAAGCTATGAAACACAACTTGCCTCTGATCTTCTGGTTTATTTAGGAGAAATCTCCCAAGAAGTGAAAAGGCCCTCAGAGCTAACAATACCTTTTGAGTTTTATGCTGCTGCAAATATTTTTGATTCATTTTTTTTTTGCATGACCTCCTCCCATCATTCTGATGATAGTAAAAAAAATTTACTAACCAATCTACAGACACATTGCTGCTGTTTTGCATCAGTTCTGTTTTGATCATTCACTAAAATATTTTTTTAATGGTAGAGGTTTGTTTTACCCTGTTGAAGTAAGAGGCCTGATATGTAGTAGGTTTACTTGAAAGACCAAAATGTGTTCAAGTTGAGTTATAATAAAACCATCACTTGTGCAAATCAACAATAAAAGAGGGATTCATTTCAACAAATATCATGAGAGGAAAAACCCACAACTAGTGAAATTACTTGTGATACAATAGTCTGTGTAAGTAACATTCACCATAGGAAACTACTATTTTCTTTAGTTTTTGAAATATTAATAAAAATACATTACAACACATTAAAGGGGCAGTGTCACGCTATTGTACCATCACTTTAAAAGCTTAAAACTGCCAATGCATCAGTGGAAACCTTTAAATAATGGTCTAGTTTTGCTGCCAAAGACTGTAGTACTGCATTGACACTATAAACTCCCGTATTCCATCAAAGATGGCGAGGATGGAAATGGATTGCAATTTGAAAAAACTTGCCAGTTTTTTCATAATTTCAAGCTGTGTATTGAAAAATCACCAAAACAATTATTATGGTTAGCTCTCCCTGCTAAAATTTCATTGGAATTCATCTTGCTGATTCTGTAGGATCATTTTTTGCACGATAACAGTTAAAAGGCAGTAAGTTTGGCACAATTGAATCAAAAACAGCAAAACTCCCGGTGACAGTGCTCCTTTAATAAAAACAAATGTAAATACATCAACAATTCTTTGTAGAGATGATCAAGTCTAAATAGTGATGATTCAGTTAAAAGAGAGGCTACAAATGTATATGATTACTTTTTATTCAACAATTTTCATTCAGGTGTTAGCAAGAAGGGTGTCCATTTAGCTAATGTTGTAACACATTTATTCCACCTCTGCTTCCCCTGCAAGTGAAACAAAAGAAAGGCACATTTGTATGTATTGAATAATCAAATTTGCAAAAGAATTTTAACTACACAACACAATTTAAGATTCAAAATGATGTTTCAATTTGAAAATTGAGTGAGTTGATGCAACACCAAACAAAAACTTGTAAAATGTTTTGGTGTTTTTTCAGTTAATTCCTAACATGTGTTGAAGGATCCAGTTGCTAAATTGCCTTCTTCTGGTTGTATTGATGTTGCAAACAAAAACAGGCTATCATAATAACAGAAGAATTGGTGAAAATGTAACATAATCAGCTGTCAGGTTGGAAATTCTTCTGCCATCCTATCACTTAAAATCACTACTCCTATGACTTCTCCTGATCTGAAATAGTTTTACGTTCTCTACCCTCTTAATTTGCAGTCAAACTTAAAATTACCTGAGAAAAGTAAGAAAAAGGATGAGTAAACAGACGTAAAGCTGCATTAAGAGGGATTGACCAAGGCATATTGACAAATTGACGAAAACGAATTCGAGTAGCATCCATCAAAGGCGGAACAAACTTGCTCGCGTAAGAATCATCTTTGATCGAAAATTTGGTCTATCAATGCAGTACTTAAATTTCTTTTGTTTCGGTCAAAGTATTGAGATGGTATTAGAGAATCTCTCCTCCTGGCCGATCCCCGTATCACGAATTAATTATTCGGGAATACACAAAAATGTAGTCGCAATCAAATCTCGAAGCACAATTTAATTTCACTTGCGAACGACTGTCCTGACAACAAACACCAAAATAACTTAACGGAATGGTCAACAAAGTTAAGATTTAAGACAAAACAAATTTGGAGTAAGTACAACTTAGTGATAACTCAATATTGATAGTCGATTATAATTTGCGAAATCTAGGCAGGGTAAAAGCGTGAGCCTAGAAATCCATTATTTTGAAAATGAAATTCGATCAACGAAGCTTTGTCTGGTCAGGGTGAATAGGGGGTGCACCACGAAATTACACCAGATTTTGCTAACAGGTAGTACACTAACAGAAGTATCCCCTGTTAATAGGAATTCCCATATCACGAAGGGAAACAAAAGTCTCGGGGGTATGATGACAAACTTTTAATTGAGGTAATACAAAAACTAAATTTACTAATCAAACCATTCAACTTGCCTGACAACAAAAATCATCGATATGAAACGACAACTGTAACCATCAAATGGAAGGATTAGTTAATTGCAGTGTTGTATTCGACTTTCATGAAGAAATGATGTAAACGAAAACGGTAAGATTATCTTGTTGAACAACACCATGGAATTGAAAATGATAGCAACACGATTTCTTCCTTGGCAGAAAACGAAGCAAATAAAAACCTAAAAAAACAAACTCAAGGAACCAAAGATGGGTTGCACTTACCAGAACAGTCCCACTTGTTTAGCTTGATATTAACTACGATCTGAAGCAGACTCTTGGACGGCAGAAAAATGCATCGACACTGGGCTCGTCAAATACTCGTTGCAGACAAATCGCCATCTTGACCGTCGACACCTCCACACGAACAGACCTTTACCGACCGCAAAACTACGACAATTGATGTCACACCAAAATTTTTTTCTTCACCGTAAATTGCTTTTCGTGGTAATATGTTTGATTTGGCTTGCAGACGACCTGTTTAAGAATGCCTTATCGTTAAAGTTTTGGTTGTCAAATTCAACAGCACACAAAACCGCGTGATCGTCGAAAACTGAGAAAACAAAAAAAATTTACGCGCCTGCGCAGTCAAAAGTCTCCCTTGTTGACCCCGAGTACGGACCGCTGCCGACTTTGAAGCAAACTTCGAAGCGAGCGATTGAAATCGTTGCAATTTCTGAAAAAAGCGAGCACACACAATTAATTGAGTACATCCGAATTTAATTTCAAACTTGTAGCTTAGTTATACCGCCATATATATTATTGCACGTTTGGCGTTGTGAGCTACATTCTGTGCTGTTGTAAGCTAACAAATTTGTTCGTTGTTGTTGTAGCGATTACTGTAGTTATACGAGCTTTACCATATTTTATTACGTTTAATGGTTTCTTTGGTTTGTATTTTACACTTTTTTAATCAGTCTTAAATCGACGTTTTGTTAACTTTAATTCAAGAGGAAACGAGTTTCTCTTATCGTTCAATTTTTGCCTCTGTGTTGAGGCGAAGGTTTCATGCTAGAGTCAGTCTTTTGTTGCATAATACCAGGAAAAGTTAAAAACTCCGCAAGGTAAACTTTACATCTAACACAGTTTCTGACCTTAAAGTGCCTGTTAAAATTCCCCATGAAGATTTCAAGGATTAATAGATTGATTAGTCCGCCTATAGTCTAACCAGTTTTTCAACGAAAAAGTAAACACGTTATTTGCCGGCCTAGGTCGATTCGTATTGGGAAAAACTGTGCCCTCATTCTCGAGTATGGCCCTCGGCCTGCGGACTCGGGCCATACTCGAGACCTCTGGCACAGTTTTTCCCAATACGGATCGGACCTCCCGGCCGGCAAACTGAACATATATATTTTAAGGGGAGCTCAAGGTTTGCTTGCGGCGTATTGCTGCTATAAAAAGGACTAGTCACGGAGCTCACTAACTGTTCATGAGCACACGGCAATAACCAAGGAACTGGGCCTCTGGCCTTGTTTCTATGTAACCACAAGCTCTTAGTCAGCCTTTTATAAAAATAGTTAAAACGTTTGTCGTTTTTCGATTTCCCAAAAATTGGGTTCTGGTACGAACCAGACAACATGTTTCAATATGCTAGTAATACACATCATTACAACATACAGCTAAGAAAAATCTTTATAAGCCGAGAGTACGAACTAACGTAGGTAAGCAATCAATCTCTTTTATGGCTACGGACATTTGGAAAGACCTCTCAACTCATTTAAAAAACTCAAGTGTGTTCACATTTCCTAAGAAAATTAAACGTTGTCTACTCTCTGACCAACAAATAAAATAAACTTTCGTTTTACTGATGAAGCAACACACTTCATGTAAATAAGTTCAACCTTTCTTGCATTTGTTTTTATTTTATTTTCCTTTTCTTTTATTTTACCTGCCACTTAGAACCTAAATTGTTCAGGGAGCTAACAAGAAAACCTACTGGTTTATTTGCCCATTGTTTTTATTTAGTTTAGATTAATTATATTTTGTAAATTTTCTAGATTGTAATTAAAAAAAAAATGTATGCGTTGACAAAAGCAAATAAAATATTTTTATTACCTGATAGTTTAGACTCAGTCAACAGGAATTGGCTCAGTGCGTTTCAAAAGCCACAAAACATTACACAAAACAAAGTACAATGCATACATATGCTTCTTCGAAGATTCTTACTGTGAAAGTCAAAAAACCGTGAACACTTTGATTTGATTTTGACAGGTCCATTGCGTAGCCAACAAATTAAGCCTCACGTTGTTTAAAGTCGCTCGAATTTCCTCTTTGCTTGAATAAATACACAAGGTTAAACTAATAATGAAAAAACTACAGGGTAACAGCCACTTTTGGAAGGAAAAGCGATCAAAGCAAAGTTCGTGACTGATCGAGACAACGTTAATTTGTTTGCTTTCTTTGTGGTTTCATCTCGTGTTTGATTGGTGGCTACGCAATGGACCTGTCAAAATCAAATCAAAGTGTTCACGGTTTTTGACTTTACCAGTAAAGAAGGTGGAGAAATTAGACCAGTAACAAACATACCTTCGGCTGAATAGGGTTACGAGGGGCGTGTTCGGGCAGGCGGTCTACATCAACACTACAACAACAAAAAAAAATAATTAAAATTCCCTACATTCTTCCCCATTGTTTTTTTCATTTATGTCCCAGGGTGGCCCCCTACTCTTAAATTCCATAAAATTTGTCTTAGTTGAGTTTAGAGATAGTCTATGCACTGAATCAATTTGACAGTTTTTGGAGTTTACAATTTAAAGTGCTGTTTAGGAAATCTGGATCTGTGTGTGAAATAAATAAATTGGTGTCGTCAATAAAGTAGAAGTAGAAGTTATGAAGGTTCACTCATGCAGATCAGTTTCGTTATGAAATTATGCGAGAAAAAAAAAAAAAAAAGAGTAAGAAAGTGCGTTTTGGCTTAACTGGAGTTATCCCCCAGACAAGGACAAGAGATTCTTGGAATTTTAAACAATTTTATTCAAAGGCAAAATCAGGATATTTAGGGAAATCAGATTTGCGATAAAGTAACTTAATTTCTTATATTTTATTCATTTTATCAGTAGGTAATTAGATAATTAATTAGATACACGACCCCTCAAGCATGTAGTGCTTAAACGATAATCGTGTTTTAAATAAAGGATTTTACTTACTTACTTACTTACTTACTTACTTACTTACTTACTTACTTACTTACTTACTTACGCACTAACAATGGCGCTGACAAACATCAACGCCGTTACAATCCAAAAATGTCTAGGAACGCCCCTGCTGTTCATATGGAACTTTTCAATTCATTTAATGATGAAATTTCTGAAACCCAAAGTAGCGTTGACGCAAGCATAAAAATCGTCGTCAATTCGCATTAAAAAACGAAGGCACTCCAGCAGACATCAAAGAAGTTTAACAGTTGTTCCGGCTTCTTTTTATCCTTATAGTCTATCAGTATTTTTATCCTGAAATAGCTTAGTTATGATTTGCGAGATCTCAGTACTCAGTTTTGCATGAGAAATAATAACACCCCGAGGCAGCACAATACTTCGGTGGGAAGTTAAAATATTTAAATTGTCATTGTTAAACAACTGGCTCCATTTGGTTGATATCAAACTGCGCTCAGAAGCAAGAGCGCAAACAGCAATGTCTTCTAACAAGAGAATCATGGCGGCCACTCTCTTTGCATTTCTGATCATGATCGGGGGAGCCTATAGCCAGAGTTGTAAGTAGACAAACTGTTTTTTTCTGTTCGCTGTGTGTGAAAGTCTTAGCCCCGAAACCTACGATCAACTGAACGTGGAAGGGATAGAAATTAATGCATATTACGTAACCATCAGAAACAAATTACTGATCAATTTTCATTGACTAGTTGTAGCCGGCAGTGATTTTAAACAGTAACAAAGGTTTTTCCTTCAAATAGTACCTAGTATGTGGAAGTTCAGTTCAATTCAAGTTTGTAAACTGTTAACCTTCGCGGCGAGCCTAACCCTGTGACTGATTTATTGGCACTGCCCCCTTCACCCGTTCCCATATTTGTTTATGATGTTGTCGGTATGTTCTCGATTAGACTTTCGCCCTCATACCATGTACATAAGACTCAGTCTATGTAGAACACCGACAGTCTCGAAAATCCAGCTTTCTGAAGGAGAAACTAGTTTGAACTGCATAATGTTTACAAACATTAAATTACGAAATCTCGATCTCCCGCTAACTTTCTCGGAAGAAAGTTTTGTTCCCACTGAAATGTTCACGAAAGCTTGCACTTGAGCTTATTTAGGAAGGAAGGAGAGAGAGGTCATTTACGTTTTGCGTGAAAATGGGGAGTGGCGTGACTCGCATTTGGAAGAAGAGCATCAGTTATCGCTTTCGCAATCGACCCGATGTTGGAATTTCAACTGCAAGTCACGTTTCGTTGCTCATAATTACTTTTGATTGACAACTTTATTCCCGAGGGTCCCAAAGATCTATTCTGATTGGTCTAAGTGCGGCGATCCGTTTCTGGGTTGCTAAAATTGGCGCCAAGCAAGTATCAAGTCCTTCGTCCCACGTCATAGATTTTTTCGAAACAACTTTGGTCTGAAATGATACAAGTGATTTTAAAAATATAATTTCAGACCAAAACTGCACGACACTAAGTTCAATTACCACGTTATTACACCCATTTTGAAGTTACACAGGTTTTCTTGTCAATATTAATATTTCTAAAATTAACGATAAAAACCTCACATGACTTTTCGACGACCTGATGTCAGTTATTTTTTGAAATGTTTGTCAAAGTCGATCTTTATCAGAATGCATGTATTAATATTTATTTACTAATAGTACACTCAAAAACAAAATTACTCAATTCTGATTAGTCGAGAGCAGTACAATTTAAAATCCCAAATAGTACTCCGCAGGAGTACCTATTAAGTTAAGCTAAGTACACTCAACAAAATTCATAACTTCATTTTGATGGGTTAAGAAACGGATGCCACTTAACTCTTTCCTTCCCAGAAGCCTGCTACTTAATTCAACACATTTTGGGCAGTTAATAGTCTGGGACACTTATCTTCTCCGTATATGGAGCTATTACCAAAATATCTGCTGTCTTGAAATACTGGGGACTCAGATTTCAGTATCACGTGATGTACGCGAGTGGCTGCTGTTTTTCAATTGAGTGGAATCGCCTAGTGCGATAAGATTGTCGCTTTTAGAGTGGTTTTCTGAGCCATTTTTTCCTCTGCAGAAACCCCCAGGCTGGCATCATTAAGCTAGAATGTGGGTAAAGGCAAGCCTTTGGAAGAAACCAGAGATGAGAGGTGGTTTCATGTTGACGGAGATGCCAAACACACTCTGTTGTAATGATGGTGACTGAAAATGGAACCTGTCTCTCGTGTCTTTCTGCGAGTGGATTCCGGTACCCACCAAGGCAATTTGGGTTAGTTTCGACTGGTAAAAGAACTCATCGATGCAATATTTTGCTGGTAGCACCGGGTGGCTCAAGACTTATTGAAAAACTATAAAATGAACCAAAGGATAGTTCTATGCTCTCGGCGTGGTTGTGTTGGCCCATCGCTTGTACTTAGGCCTTCTCTGAGGGAAACTACATCCGGGCTACCCGGAGCCCGCAGTTGTTGTTCTCGTTGTAGCAAAACCCTCGTAGTCGACTGAGGAATAAAGACTGTGTTCATTCTAGTGTTGATTGAGTTATGAGTAGTGCCTATGTCGTCTTCGCCGGCCTACAGTTGAATCTCCCAGAATTCTTTTCGGGCGTGAGCGAGGCCAGTTAAGACACACGAGATTGGCTATCAGAAACGGGCTGAAGCGTAATGGCAGAAAAGGTCAGAGAAAACTTTCATAGCAGATACCAAAGAGAGAGCTTGAGGTTTGTAAGTGTAGAATTTTGGTTTTTGAGCAAAGTTTTGGATTAAAAAACTTCACGCTAAAAAAGTGCAATTTTTGGTGTCATTGTTCTGCCGAAAAATTAGTATTATGGACTTTGTTGCCAAACGAACAGTGATATACAGCAGAAATTAGGAGTTTTAGTCAATCTTGTAGCTGTGGTAATGACAAGACACACCTTTGACCTGTGACCGTTACAAACCGTGTAATGGAAATGTGAATAAAGTGTTGTTGTTGTTGTTGGTGCAATCCACCTGTTCTCATATGATGACTTTGTGATTGAAGTTCAGCAAGAGGGAAATCAAAGCAAGAATGGTGTACTTTAGTGGCCATATATGGCTACTTGGGAAGGAAAGAGTTAAAGCAAAAACTAGTGCCATTCGTGAATTAATTTTCACTGTTGGGAGCCAATCAGATTGCAAGGATCACCTTTGATTTCAAAATGGGTGTAATTAAAATGGTTGTTTGACAAAGCAGATACAAAACCCTAAAGTGCCTTCATAGTTTTACTGTTACTTCCAGTGTCCACGGAGGAAGATTCTTCAATTAAAGATTCTCAGCGGCAAAACATTATCCAGTAAAACGTATACAGCGCTTGCGAAACCACACGAGCTTTCCCTTGCAGACCCGTACACTATAAAATTATCAAAGCCGGTCAACCCATTTCGCTGTTTTTAACATACAAGCGCTGATTCTTACCGGTCGAGTTAGACGGTGAAACTTCGTTGTTTACAGTCTTCGGACGAAGATTTCTAACTTTTTCAATGAAGCGCGCTAGGTTTTGGTATTTTCGTGACAGCTTTTTGACAACTTTCTGTCAGATTTTGGGATATGCTTACGCATTTGATCAGCTTTTTTTCCCTCGAGCGTGAATTTCGGGGAGCAGAGACGGGGGAGCCATTTTGCACGGATTATTATTTTTAACGTCTTAACTTGCACAGGTGTATCGATATCAAATAGATACGTCATAACCAAAACCAAATTTTCTCGCATTGTAGATGAGTTACCACATTTTCTTACCCATGGTGCTCCGTGGGCGGAGCTCCGCTAGAAATTAATGAGTGTTACGAAGTACCCATCAGAAACAAAACAAGCTACTTATTTTCACTAGTTGTGTCCGGCAGTAACAAAGTTATGCTTTAAAAAAATTGAAGATAAAATGTATCATTTAATGAAACCACTGTAATTTTTAGAAAAGTTCTTTGAAACTGTTTTGATTAGGCACGAAACGATATCTAATGAGCTATAAATACCTTTTCGTAACATGCATAGAACGCAATAAGGAAATGCAAATACAGATGATAGAATACTGACCAACAAAGTTATGCTTTAAAACAGTTGAAGATAAAATGTATCATTTAATCAAATTACTATACTTTTTGATGAAGCTCTTTGAAACTGCTTTGATTAGTCACGAAACGATGTCTGACGAGCTCCAAATACCTTTTCGTAACATGCGTAGAACGCAATAAGGAAATGCAAATACAGATGATAGAATACTGACCATATAACTTGAACTTGAACTCAACCTCCAAACTTGCACACCTCCTTTTCCCAGGATGTTGATTGCACTAGAATAAATTGACACGATGACTCGTGTAAAAAAGGTTGAGCAGATCGCCGCTGGGTGAAGGTAAGGAAAGGTTATACCAAGAATATTGGCCACGATTGTAGTATTAAAGACCCTTACCTAGAAAACAAAATCCTTTTCACATCATATTTCTATAATGTCTATACAAGGACTGAGAGACAAATACTTATTGGATCAACAGAGAATTTATGGCATTGTGCAAGATGTACTAGGAGATTAAAATATGCTGAAAGCTGGAAGAACCCGACGTACCAGCAGTGTTAAAAGTTTGGTTGCAGATGCTGAGATTAAAACATCACGGAAACATTAGCTTTTGCTTAATTACAGTCGCAGGGAAGAACGATCAAAGATATTGAAGGGACTCAAATTAATAAAATACATAAAAATTCGCCTCAATTCAGAATTCCATAGAATGGATATAGGTAAGAAACCCTGTGTTTTTTAACAGCT
Source organism: Pachyseris speciosa (assembly GCA_016490735.1). NCBI lineage: Eukaryota > Metazoa > Cnidaria > Anthozoa > Scleractinia > Pachyseridae > Pachyseris > Pachyseris speciosa. The sequence goes on from JAEMWC010000029.1 coordinate 441,298, forward strand.
CCCAGCAATCTGACCTGCGCCCTATGCCTAGGGTCGAGTTTTGATGAGTGTACCAGCCGTGAGACGGAAGAGCCGTGCGGAATTGGTGAATACGTTTGTGGACAATTGGTGGTAATTGATCGCGATACCATGTCAGTCCGTGTTCAAAGAGGCTGCATAGAGACCATGTTTTGTTCCAGTTTTTGCCAACTGCTGAACGCATCTGGCAACATTGCATCTTGTGACGAACAATGCTTCAGCACTAGCTTATGCAATTCTGGAGTCCGGGAAACACCAACGCCAATTGCAATACCGACACCAACAGCGGCATCAACACCTGTTCTTACCAGTGCACCTTGTAAGTAGTTTACTTGATTTTAACGAGATAAGATAGAGATAAACAGTAAGGATTGTTTAGTAGTGGGAATGCTCTATCCTGTTTGCAAGGTAAAGAAAAGGGATGCTGGATGGTAAATTACATTGGTGCTCATAAGTCCTGAATGTTTTGTCCAATGCATCATTTACATACTGCTATCCCGAAGTACTGTACAATAGTTTGAGTATCAATGAGTATATTCGGACGGAGTGACACAGCTCCCAATCACGATTCCCCCCGCCAAAGCTTTCATGTGACTTCCATTATAGCTTAATTAGCTTTAATTGGTTTGCTTTGTAGGTTTGTCATTGTCCATTTGAAGTTGAATTGATTCTTTGTTAACAATCCTCCATTTAGTATACCGCTTTGAAGTAGCAATTAATAAGCCTCAAGGTGCAACTTTTTTCATAGCAATTTCCTCCCCAATTCTATAGTAGTGTCCCATTGCAGGTGCTGCTACAAGAGCTGCTTTAGCTGGCAGATGATATAATCCTGACCAAATGACCTGATGAGATACTGCTAAATTGGGTGCACGAAATACACCTTTGTGAAATGGTCGCATATTCTGGCACCCACATCATTTTCTTCTCAACCTTAAAACTTAATAACAGTTGACACGATAACTCATGCAAAAAGGTTGAGCAGATCAACGCTGGATGAAGGTAGGGGCAGTTAAGATCCTTTGTGTTACATTTTCATAAGGGGTACCAAGAATTTGGCCACGATTGTATTTTTAAAGACCTGTACCTAGATAACAAGATCCAGACACCAAATATTGTCTTTGTTATGTTAGATATACAAGGCCCTTATTCTCAAAATCAGTAGGCCCTGCATGTATTTTGTAGTTGCTCCCACTCATCTTCGCTTGCTCGTTCATCGCGTAGACAGGTGTTGAGATGGTGTACCAAGACCAGTTTTTAAATTCGCGGCAAATGATACATTTTACAAATGAGTGGTTTTCTTGAAAAGGCTATTGTCTAGTCTAGGCAACCATTGTAATTCAGTCTTGCGCTGAAAACAATGGCGTCAGACTACTCCGACGTAAAATTTTAAAACTGAAAGGAATAGTGGTTCTTGTTCACCAATTTTAAAAGTTAAAGCGGATTCTGTTTCATGTAAGATCCAGATTTTATTTCCCGCGCTTGAGTTTTTGGAACAAGTCCGAGTTTTCAAACAAGGGCGCTTCAAATCGGCTTCCATACACAAATTTCCCGTTTTGTCGTCATGTTCAAGGTTAAGGGATAGTCCTTATATACTGTAAAACGTCTTCTTTTTATGCTCAATTCAAAGATAAACTCTTCCTCTTCAAAAGACCGCTCTTCGGTTTTTAACTTATGAGGCCCTGTTAGGGATGTCTTTATGTCCCCCGTCTGAATTTGAAACCTTTACATGTCGCAATTTAGGAAGGGTCACATGTCGCTGTCGGAATTTCATGCGGTGACACTGATGTTGGTGTCGCAATTTCGGAAAGTTCGAAACGTTTCTGAGGTAGTTTCTCCAACAAAGAATGCGTTGTCGTAATTCAGGGGTCGTAACTCAGTGTGTTTCCACACAGAAGACTGACAGAACGATTAACTTTTTGAAAATACAAACTCATTCTCGACATTCTCCTATGCAAGAATGTCATCAGGTCGCTGTCTTATTTAAAATCGCCAATGTCGCCGTCCATTTTACTGTTATTTTTGTCGCTGTCGCCATTTCACTGGAGCGGTCTTGTCGTTCGTCGTAATTTCATTTTCTTCATGCCGCCGTTTCAGAGCCGTGTCGCCCGTCGGAATTTACCCTAACAGGGCCTCACTTATGGGTTATGGATTTGAGAGAAGTGACTTTTATCAACGCTACTCTGACAATTTTGGTCTTTACTTGTCTTGTTCTGAGCTTTTCAAGGCGCGCTCGTATTCAAATTTGCCCGCTTCGGTAGTGATGAATAATTAATGACGTCCCGGCATCCTGCCCTATGACTGAGAGATAAATACTTCTTGGATCAGTAGAGTATTGATGGCATTGTGGAGGATGTACTAAGAAATTAAAATATGCTGGAAGGTGGAAGAATCCAACGTACCAGCAGTGTCAGAAGTTTTGCTAAAGATTCTGAGAGGAAAACATCTCGGAAAAATAAGCTTTTACTTAATTATAGTCTCGGGAAAGAACGATAAAAAAAAAAGATATTAACTAAAGTTATTCAGATTAATAAAACACATAAAAATTCGCCTCAATTTCATGGAAAGCAAATAGGTAATGCTCCCTGTGTGTTTTAACAGCTTTCAGTCTGGCCTGCGGCCGACGCGAAAATTCGAGAAGCGATGCGTGTACTAGAGTAAGGAGACGGACGAGACGAACGGGATGGGTTTTGACTTTAAGCTTTTGTATACAAGTGGAGACGTTTGATCTCGGTACTTCGTCAGCCACCGTTTTGCCATTCGTCAGCCGTCCATGAATGGAAGAAGGCTGCTCGAACGGTTGCCATCGGCCGTTCAAAAAGAATTTACATCCGTTCGCACGACCAGGCCGGTTATCCGTTCACATTGTGAAATAAAGTCGTTGAAATGCTCTTAAATCAGCGTCGAATATTTTCCAGTATAAAACGTTTTAATCAAAGAGCGAATTCCATACTTCTTTCTTCCACCCTTGGCTTTGATGAGCTTTAAATATTCATTTGTGACAACAAACAAGGCTTACAAAATGTCTGGGAACGCCGCCTTGCTGTTCATACTGAACTTTTCAATTCATTTAATGATGAACTTCTGAAGCCCAAAGTAGCGTTGACGCAAGTATACTGTAAATTAAAAAAAATTGTAGTCAATTCCCGCGCATTAAAAAACATACGCACTCCAGCAGGCATCAAAGAAGTTTAACAATTGTTCCGGCTTCTCTTTATCCTTATAGCCTATCAGTTGCCCGAGGCAACACAATACTACGGCGAAACATTAAAATATTTAAATTGACATTGTTAAACAAGGCTACTGGCTACATTTGGTTGATATCAAACTGCGTTTAGAAGCAAAAGCGCAAACAACGATGTCTTGTAACAAGAGAATCATGGCCACTCTCTTTGCATTTCTGCTTATGATCGGGGCAGCCTATAGCCAGAGTTGTAAGTAGACAAACTGTTTTTTTGTTCACTGTGAGTGGAAGTCTTAACCCCGCAAACTACGATTCACTGGAAGAGGGAGGGATAGACATTAATGCATATTACAAAGCACCCATCGGAAACAAGCTACTGATATTAAACTAGCTGTAACCGGCATTGATTTTAAACAGTAACAAAGGTTTACCCTTCAAACAATATCTTGTATTGTGGAAGTTCAGTTCAGTTCAAGGTTACGAAGATTAACCTTCGGGCGGCGCCTTCACCCGTTCCTTTGTTTGTTTATGATGTTGTCAGTATGTCGTCGAATAGACTTTTGCCCTCGTACCATGTACATAAGACTCAGTCTATGTAGAACACCGACAGTCCCGAAAATCCAGCTTTCTGAAGGAGAAACTAGTTTGAACTGCATGACGCCTGCTGAGCAGAAACATAAGTTATTGGATCTCGATCTCCCGCTAACTTTCTCGGATGAATTTTTGTTCCCTCTGAAATGTTCACGAAAGCTTGCGCTGGAGTTTATTTAACACTGAATATAGCTGACGGAGGGTAAATAAAGATTGTTTAGATTTGATATAAGCGTACATTATAATTGGAGCTCGAGGTTTATTTGCGGCGTATTGCGGCAGTAAAAAGGACGTGTCACGGAGCACACTAATTTCATGAGAACACAGCAATAGCTAAGGAACTGGGCCTCTAGCCTTGTTTCTCCATGTGACCGCAAACAACCCACTGGGAAAAGACAAACAAAGAAAATTACCATTTTAAATTATGTAGGCTCTTTGTTTGTCTTGTCCCAGTGGGTTGCTTCCGTCCCAGCATGGCGTTTTTGTACCACGTGACTGACATCCTGCAAAGGGCCCATCGGCTCAGTGCGTTTCAAAAACCACAAAACATTACACAAAACAAAGTACAATGCGTGTGTTTCTTCGAAGGTTCTTGTAGAAGGTAGAGAAATTAGACCAGACACGTCACAAACATATCTCGCAGTAAGCTAGAAAATTGCTAAGCAATTTTGACATAAACGTCCGTAGAAAAGAAAACACGGACTGACGAAAGTGATAGTTATCACTCGGAACACAGAGCTGCATGTAATAGGGTCATTCATAATGGTACTACTTTGTGTCGTACAATTATGGTCTGAAATTATACGCGTGATTTCAAAATCGAACGAGCCCGCAGCGCGAGCTCGATTTGAAATCACAAATATGATTTCAGACCAAAATTGCACGACACGAAATTCAATTACCACTTTATTACACCCAGTTTGAAATCACACAGTTTTTTTTGTCAATATTAATATTTATTTGCCAATATTATTTTATAAGTTAGTATTATTTCATTTTAATTTTGATGGGTTAAGAAAAGGATGCGACTTAGAGCAAAAAATAGTGCTATTCGTGAATAACCGCACTGTTGAGAGCCAATCAGATTGCAAGGATCACCTGTGATTTCAAAATGGGTGTAATAAAAATTGTTGCTTGCGGCATCTCTTGATACGTATCAAAGAGAATGCGCTAAAGAGCGAGAAGCTTTTTCCGATGTCGTTTTTTCCCCTCCTTCAGCTATTGTTTTCAGCCACCCTCTCTAGCTTCTTTTACAATCAAAGTCGCACCCAGCTTTTCATGCAGTTGGTAATTTTCAAGGGGTTATTAAATATATTCAACCAAAAAGACTGACAAAGGAAACGGAACCAAGGTGACAAATTAGGGCGGATATAAGTCTATAAAATTTCAAGGGATTTATTTGTAAATCTTGAGGGAATCAGTCTGTTTAAAGTAAAAAGAATGATCGGCATTTGACTAAAAACTCTTCTGACGTAACGTTTCGAATTGTTGTCTTTTATAAGAAACGCAGTTTAAATACTCACAAACGCGATGTGTGCAACTGACCCAAAATTTCTGGAGTAAAGGCACCCGGGTTTGTAACGCACACTCTTTCTTTAGATTTAGAAAACCTATCGTTTTGAATAAAAATTAACTTTTAATCTTTGGGTTAAGCTCAGCTGGGGGGAAACACTCTTATTGTTTTATTTGTGGACATTTTGAAGCTCGAAATGTTCCAGTTGCATTTAAGTCAACCCAGGCGTGACAAGGAGACATAAAAGAGCAGTGAGAGTGATCTGAAAGAACCTGTTGCTACAAGAAAACGAGATTGTGAAATAAAGTCGTTGAAATGCTCTTAAATCAGCGTCGAATATTTCCAGTATAAAACGTTTTATTAAAAGAGCGAATTCCACACTTCTTTCTTCCACCCTTTGCTTTAATGAGCACTAAATATTCATTTGTGACAACAAACAAGGCTTACAAAATGTCTGGGTACGCCGCCCTTGCTGTTCATACTGAACTTTTCAATTCATTTAATGATGAACTTCTGAAGCCCAAAGTAGCGTTGACGCAAGTATACTGTAAATTAAAAAAAATTGTAGTCAATTCCCGCGCATTAAAAAACATACGCACTCCAGCAGGCATCAAAGAAGTTTAACAATTGTTCCGGCTTCTCTTTATCCTTATAGCCTATCAGTTGCCCGAGGCAACACAATACTACGGCGAAACATTAAAATATTTAAATTGACATTGTTAAACAAGGCTACTGGCTACATTTGGTTGATATCAAACTGCGTTTAGAAGCAAAAGCGCAAACAACGATGTCTTGTAACAAGAGAATCATGGCCACTCTCTTTGCATTTCTGCTTATGATCGGGGCAGCCTATAGCCAGAGTTGTAAGTAGACAAACTGTTTTTTTGTTCACTGTGAGTGGAAGTCTTAACCCCGCAAACTACGATTCACTGGAAGAGGGAGGGATAGACATTAATGCATATTACAAAGCACCCATCGGAAACAAGCTACTGATATTAAACTAGCTGTAACCGGCATTGATTTTAAACAGTAACAAAGGTTTACCCTTCAAACAATATCTTGTATTGTGGAAGTTCAGTTCAGTTCAAGGTTACGAAGATTAACCTTCGGGCGGCGCCTTCACCCGTTCCTTTGTTTGTTTATGATGTTGTCAGTATGTCGTCGAATAGACTTTTGCCCTCGTACCATGTACATAAGACTCAGTCTATGTAGAACACCGACAGTCCCGAAAATCCAGCTTTCTGAAGGAGAAACTAGTTTGAACTGCATGACGCCTGCTGAGCAGAAAACATAAGTTATTGGATCTCGATCTCCCGCTAACTTTCTCGGATGAATTTTTGTTCCCTCTGAAATGTTCACGAAAGCTTGCGCTGGAGTTTATTTAACACTGAATATAGCTGACGGAGGGTAAATAAAGATTGTTTAGATTTGATATAAGCGTACATTATAATTGGAGCTCGAGGTTTATTTGCGGCGTATTGCGGCAGTAAAAAGGACGTGTCACGGAGCACACTAATTTCATGAGAACACAGCAATAGCTAAGGAACTGGGCCTCTAGCCTTGTTTCTCCATGTGACCGCAAACAACCCACTGGGAAAAGACAAACAAAGAAAATTACCATTTTAAATTATGTAGGCTCTTTGTTTGTCTTGTCCCAGTGGGTTGCTTCCGTCCCAGCATGGCGTTTTTGTACCACGTGACTGACATCCTGCAAAGGCCCATCGGCTCAGTGCGTTTCAAAAACCACAAAACATTACACAAAACAAAGTACAATGCGTGTGTTTCTTCGAAGGTTCTTGTAGAAGGTAGAGAAATTAGACCAGACACGTCACAAACATATCTCGCAGTAAGCTAGAAAATTGCTAAGCAATTTTGACATAAACGTCCGTAGAAAAGAAAACACGGACTGACGAAAGTGATAGTTATCACTCGGAACACAGAGCTGCATGTAATAGGGTCATTCATAATGGTACTACTTTGTGTCGTACAATTTTGGTCTGAAATTATACGCGTGATTTCAAAATCGAACGAGCGCACAGCGCGAGCTCGATTTGAAATCACAAATATGATTTCAGACCAAAATTGCACGACACGAAGTTCAATTACCACTTTGTTACACCCAGTTTGAAATCACACAGGTTTTTTTTGTCAATATTAATATTTATTTACCAATATTATTTTATAAGTTAGTATTATTTCATTTTAATTTTGATGGGTTAAGAAAAGGATGCGACTTAGAGCAAAAAATAGTGCTATTCGTGAATAACCGCACTGTTGAGAGCCAATCAGATTGCAAGGATCACCTGTGATTTCAAAATGGGTGTAATAAAAATCGTTGCTTGTCAAAGCAGATACGAAAACCTATAGTGCCTTGATAGTTTTACCGTTACTCCCTTGTCCACTGAGGAAGCTTCTTCGATATGATTAAAGATTCTCAGCGGCTTCCCCTCGCAGACGCGTACACTATAAAATTATCAAAGCCAGCCAACCCATTTCGCTGTTTTTAACATCCAACCCGCGCTGATTCCGTTACCGGTCAAGTTAGCCGGTGAAACTTTTAACTTTTTCAATGAAGTGTGAAGCGGCGCGCTAGGTTTTGGCATTTTCTTGACAGCTTTTTGACGACTTTCTGTAAGATTTTGAGACGTGCGCATGCATTTGATTGGCTATTTTCCCTTGAGCTTGAATTTCGGTGAGCAGAGACGGGGGAGCCATTTTGCACGAATTATTATTTCTAACTTTTCAACTTGTACAGGTGTATCGATATCAAATAGATATATCTAGAACTGAAAAATGGATGTAAATGTCAGTAAAAGCTTTGTAATTGTCTGCCTTTAAGGTGGGTACACGTGAATTTGAGTGAAATTTTAAAAAGAAGGGATTGAAATGTAAAAAAAAAAAAGGAATTGTTTTGATACACCACCAGACAGTTGACACCCGACAAGGGTACTCCAGGTTGCTAGGGAACGGTTTTGTTTCCGTCTACTAATTTCTAACTTCAAATACCAATTTTAAACCTTTACTAAATCTTTAATATTTCCTATTTCCCTAAATTTAACTAATCCTTTGAGAAAAATTATGTCTTTCTAAATATGCCCAGACTAAATCACAAAATATCCCCTGAACATAGCTCCGTGTAATGAGCATTGGGATTTGATTGCTTGAAACGCGAGCGAGTTATTGACATGTAATTACTGACCGTTATCCAAACCCATTGTTTTTGCTTGCATTATATCATCGAATGCCGTGGGAAAATAATACAAACTAAGTGTGTTAGAAAAACGGAGGCGGTCTTTTTTGGTGGCAGGGAAATTATCAGGGGTAATGTTAACACGTGCTAAATCGGCACGCAGCATTATTAGAACTAAAACAAGCTGCATTATTAAAAATAATGCTGCCTGTTTTAATAATGCAGTATGCTTTACATGTCCATGTCCGTATTTCCACTGGTGAACAACCACAATAAGTACTTTTAATACAAAGATTTGTAACGTACACTTTCCTCATTTATAAGAGATTTCAATTTTCGTTTCAGCAGTGGTAATAACAATATTTTTGCATCTTCCCCCTTTGTTTCAACTTTGTAAAGACTTTTTTCCATACTCTCTGCGTTAGGTGCATCGTATCCTATACTGCAAACAGACCCCTTCTTTTCGCCTGAACCCTCAGGCTGCTTAACATGATCCTTTGCATCTTTCTGATCACCCCTCTTCTTTGTATTACCCCTTTCATAATCATTGCCTACACAGGCTCAAATTCATTCAAAATAGCACTCAATTTACCTCTCATGGCGGACGGTATATAATGATTTATATGCTCTTACACCCTCTACTGAGCGATGACTGGTAACCCATTGTCGTAAAGTTAATTTTGTGGCACAACTTCGCCGCAATGAATGGTTAGTGAAATATGGCCATCAAACCCAGCCTTATTCCTGATCTTTTCAGTTAACAAGATTTGTCAACGTTTCCCTTCCAGCAGCCTTTTTGTAATACCAAATATTTCCCTTTGGTTTCGGTAAAGGTCGCAAATAAAATGAACTATCTGATGTGTCTAAAGGAACACGACTCATGTACTTCTTATAAAGTTCCACAGGACAGCGCTCTGGTTTCTCAACATTTTCATACGCTCTAACAACCTTATTCTTCATTCGTAAATGAACCAGGCCACCATTATTACTTTTACTTACATCTTCGACGTATTGTAAATACTCTGCACCAGACTCATCGGTATGTAATGATAACTGAGAATTATTCATTCTTAGGTTTCTGTGTTCCTGTCCTGCTCGCAACGCAAAGCAATTTCCCAAAACAAAGACTAGAGTATCTCTAAGTAATTCGAGTGTTTTGCTTCCCAAGAACCCCTTTTGCCACATATATTCCACCTGATCTGGAGTTATGACTTCTGCTTGACCAGTAACACTACCAATTCCTTCCCCGTCCTCTCTTTTAAAAACTTGCCCTTACGTTGAAAACAAAGATTGAAAACTACATATCATTTCATAAATGGTCTTGCCAGGGTATTCTTGTCCATCTTGCTTCCTCACTTCAGCCACATGCAATGATCATTCCAAGAAAAAAATCAAGATCCTCGTCAGACATCTCGTCGATGCGTTGGCTTAGCACAGGCTCGCTACTGTACTCAACCTTTAACACAGCTTCATAATTCCTCGCCACTCGTTATTCCTCAAAGATATTTAGCGCCCAATTCCACTTCCTTCGACTCGCATCGGAAACCCAGCTCTCTTCAAACTTTTGGCATTCGTCAACTGAGATTGGTGCACGAAATCTTCTCTTCTCTAGGAACGATCTATACTCCTGGTTACACAAACGGTTGCGACTAAAAATAACAAGACAAATACGATTATCTATCTCACTGAAAAAAGAACAAATCAAAGCCATCAACATATGCATGCATATTCGCCTCTAATATTTCAAGGAATAAAGTTTAATTGAGGAATACCTTCACAATTCGCATAATTCTCCTTTGAATATCCTCCAACCGCTTCACTGTTGGACACACCCATTCCTGAACAACGATAAGAAGATCTGATTACATACAACTGCGCAAAACCAACGCAATTACAACGAACAAAAGTAAGTGCTTACCATCAGATTCCTCTGTTAATTTCGATTGTGCTAAAAAAATCTCTTCTTCTGAATTGTTTTCTGAACCGGTTTCCGCCATCGTTGCAAGCAACAGTGAGTTGACTTTCTCAAACAACTGTCATATTTGTCGAGCAATATGCAAACTGACATCTCCCTTGACAAACAGGCAACTGATAACTCGTCTCTGCACTTTTCACATTTTCATGTCACTCATGAAACAATAGCCTACGTAACCGTTACCTTGAATAAAAACATCTATACAATGTCATTAATTGTTTGATTTATTGTTTTCCAAACAAATACAAAAGGGCGCTGGCATTCGGTGATATAATTGCAGGCAAAAAACAATAGGTTTGGATGACGATCATAAATTATAATAGATAATTACTTCGGCTCGCAACATTATTGGATATAATGCTGCGAGCCTTAGTAATCATCTATTAATAAGTCCATGTTAAGCGACGAAAAACGGTGTTCAGGTGTACCCCCGCCTTAAGACATGCATTTCATCGGCTTTCGCCCCCTCGAGTTAAGCTTTTAGAAAACAATGCCGATATCGCACAAAGATCATAAGCTTCTTCTCTTGTTGTGTTCACTTTATTTTGTTTCTGCCAAAATGTGGAATACAGTAAAGCATGCACGTACGGTGACGTCATAACCCAAACCAAATTTTCTCGCACTGTAGATGAGTTACCACATTTTCTTACCATGGTGCTCCGTGGGCGGAGCTCCGCTAGAAATTAATGAGTGTTAAGAAGTACCTATCAGAAACAAGCTACTGAATTTCACTAGTTGTGTCCGGCAGTAACAAAGTTTTGCTTTGAAACTGTTTTGATTAGTCACGAAACGATATCTGATGAGCTACAAATACCTTTTCGTAACACGCATACAACGCAATAATGAAATACAAATACAGATGATACAATACTGACCAAATAACTTGATGAGACACTGCTAAATTAGGTGCACAAAATAAACCTTTGTGATATGGACTCAACCTCCAAACTCCCTTTTCCCAGGATAATGTTGACACGATGACTCGTGTAAAAAAGGTTGAGCGGATCAACGCTGGGTGAAGTAAGGAAAGGTTATACCAAGAATTTGGCCACGATTGTAGTATTAAAGACCCTTACCTAGAAAACAAGATCCTTTTCACACCATGTATAGTCTATATTGTCTATACAAGGACTGAGAGATAAATACTTATTGGATCAATTAAAATGTGCTGAAAGCTGGAAGAACCCAACGTACCAGCAGTGTCAGAAGTTTGGCTAAAGATGCCGAGATTAAAACATCACGGAAAAATTAGCTTTTGCTTAATTACAGTCGCGGGAAAGAACGATCATAGATATTGTTGGGACTCAAATTAATAAAATACATAAAAATTTGCTTCAATTTCATAGAATGCATATAGGTAACGCACCCTGTGTTTTTTAACAGCTCCCAGCGGTCTGATCTGCGCCAGTTGCCCATTGTCGAGTTTTGATGAGTGTAGCAGCAGCGAGACGGAAGAGCCGTGCGGAATTGGTGATGACCTTTGTGAACAACTGGTGATGTTTGATCGCAATGCCATGTCATTATCTGTTTTTAGAGGCTGCAGCTCGAGTATGCGTTGTCTCTATGATTGCCAACTGTTTAACACATCTTTTTCTGGAAGCCTTGCATTTTGTGAGCTCCAATGTTGCAACACTAGCTTATGCAATGCTGGAGTCCGGGAGACACCAACGCCAAGTGCAACACCTACACCAACAGCGGCACCAACACCTGTTCCTACAAATGCACCTTGTAAGTACTTATCCCGAGTTCATTTGCTTTTTACGAGATAAGATAGACATAGAGCGCTTTTCAATTGAGTGTCGTAAAACCAAAACCAAGGCAATTACTCTGACCAATCACAACAGAAGCAGATAGATATAGAGCGCTTTTCAATTGAGTGTCGTAAAACCAAAACCAAGGCAATTACTCTGACCAATCACAACAGAAGCAAGAAGTGCAATGAACCAATCAGAATACGAAGCAATTACATGTAGCCGGCGTAAAACGCGGGAAAATACGCGCGTGCAAATCACAATTGGTTTTGGTTTTGCTTCTCATTGGTTGAGAAAGTGACGCGAGTTTTCCTGGCCAATCACAGAGCGAAGCAATGCAAAACTAAAGCAAAACCATAATTACTTTCGAGAACTCAATTGAAAACTGCTCGGAACAGTAAAGATTTCTTAGTGGTGGGAATGCTGTATCCTGTTTGCTAGGTACAAGAAAAGGGAAGCTGGAAAAATAAATTAGATTAGTGCTTATAAGTCTTGAATGTTTTGTCCAATGCATCATTTACATACTACTATCATGAAGTATTGTACAATAGTTAAAGTATCAATGGTACCTCAACCATAAACGTATTTAAAACAGCTCTCTATCATGATTTCCCCCGCCAAAGCTTTCATGTGACTTCCATGTTATATCTTTATTAGCTTTAATTGGTTTGCTTGCTTCCAGTTTTGTGTCTGACCTCCAAAGCATTATTTCCTGCCCAATTCCTACGTTCCATTGGTAGGTTTGTGATTGCCCATTTTTACTTGCCATTGGGTTATGGCAGGTATTGTGTTCACGTGATTCTTTGTTAATAATCGCACTTTTTGTATACCGGTTTGAAGTAGGCTAGCAATCAATAAGCCGCAAGGTTCAACTTTTTTCATAGTAATGCCAGCCTCCCCAACTCTATGTTTACTATTTAACACCCAGTGCCATTGTTCTCTCTCTGCACTAAATCACTGATTGCAGTCTGTAAAGATGCTAAAACAAGTGTGTTAGGTAAACGGGGGCGGTCTTTTTTGTCAGCAGGGAAATTCTTAGGGGTAATATATAGTAAACGTGCTAAAACAAACAGGTTGCAATATTAAAAACAGTCTGCAATATTAAAAATATTGCAGTGTACAAGCTGCAATATTTTTAATATTGCAGCCTGTTTGTTTTATGACGCTTTTTACGCCAAAAAAAAAACGGCCAATCTTTAAATACTTTAAGGATCCAGCGCCATTTCCTCCGACTGTTTTCAGCGGCCCAACTTCTTCCAAATTCTTCCAACTCGGTTGTCCTAATAGGCTTCTCACAAAGCGTTCATCTGAAGCAAAATTAAACACCACACATTACTAATAAAAATGCCATGGCGCGATTCAATTAAATCATGTATTAAAAGCAGCAAAATTAAACGGGCTAATGACAGGGGCACCCAACGACAAGTTTCGGTAGATATCTGTTCGGTGGAGGGTAATTCGCCTTGGTTTTCGGCGTCGATTTAAGAGTGCATTCTGATTTTCGTAACTAAAACGAGACCTAAAAGATTCGCAATTGGGAAATAAAAGCCCCTACGATTTTCGGAAAGGTCGTAATTGCTGTTTTTGGCAGACAAAAACGTCAGCTACCATTTTCGGAAAGAAAATAGTTCTCTAGAAAGTTTGTGGAAAGTTCATTTCAGCTTGCATTTTCTCAAAGGAATATTTTGTTTCCTAACATTTTCGGGCAATTAAAATTTCATCTAGGGAATCCGAACAGATGAACTTCTTCTAGCTAATGAAAACATCACCGTTAAACAGACTTCAAACACCATAAGGTATTTAGAAATGCTTTTCTACAGCTTTTGGTTGATTTGGCTCGTTGGGTGCCCCTGTAATGAAACTTACCCTCGTTCTCCAAACCACCAGCTTTAGGTGAATCTTCGTCAGTACATCGAGTTCGGTTTTGTTGTGTTCTAAAAATCGTCTCTTCATCCTCGTCTGATGTGAAGCCATCGTCGTACACTTCTTTCATGTCTGGTCACAACTGAAGGAAAAAGTTACTCTGCACGTGCAAATACCATGGTATATCTAATTGTCTATTGTTTCCGTTATGGTTTACCGGGAAACAAAGAAGAACAAAGAGATCTATTGAAATTATCAATAGTGGCAATTGTTCAGCAAACCCGCTAGTTGGAAAACATCATATGCTCAAAAACAAACAACACAAATCAACTATTAAAACAAAGGCATCTACAGAAAAAAACCATGATAAGTGCAAAACGGGCCGCATTTCTCAGACTGCAAGTTGTTTTGCAGTAGTTCAGAGACCTGCTTGTTGAAAAATGTTGAAAACAACAACACATACACGAAACACAATCAAATGTTCAAACGCTACTGCTTTTATTGGGATGCAAGGCATCTCAGTCACCAATTCCCAACTGAGCTAATCAACAAGTGCTAATTATGTTCTTTTGTGCGTTCAGGAACAAAGCGGAAGGGGCGCCTGCAATCAGTGATTTAGTGCAGAGAGAGAACAATGGCACTGGGTGTTGAATAGTAAATATATTAGATAGTTACTTCGGCCGACAGCAATATTGCTGCCGGCCTCAGTAACTATCTAATACATAGTAGTGTCCCACTGCAGGTGCTGCTACAAGGGCTGCTTTAGCTGGCAGATGATACAATCCTGACCAATTGAACTGATGAGATACTGCTGAATTGGGTGCACAAAATACAACTTTATGATATGGTCGCATATATTGGCGCCCACATCATTTTTTTTTCCTCAACCTTAAAACTTCCACACCCCCTTTAACACAGGATAATATTGATAACAATTGACGCGATGACCCATTAAAAAAGGTTAAGCGGATCATCGCTGGGTGAAGGTAGGGGCAGTTAGGCTCATTTGTGTTAAGTTTTCTTAAGGGGTACCAAGAATTTTGGTCACGATTGTATTTTTAAAGACCTTTACTTAGAAAACAAGATCCTGTTCACGCCATATATTGTCTATATTATGTTAGACATACAATGCCCTCATCCTCAAAATAGGCCCTGTATTCTGTAGTTGCTCCCAGTCATCTTCGCTTGCTCATTCATCGCGTAGACAGGTATTGAGATGGTGTACCAAGATGATTTTTTAAATTCGCGGCAAATGATACACTTAACAAATGAGTGGTTTTCTTGAATAGGCTATTGTTTAGTCTAGGCAACCATTGATTGTGATTCAGTCGTGCGCTGAAAACAATTGCGTCAGACTACTCAGACGTAAAAATTGAAAACTGATAGGGATAGTGGTTCTTGTTCACCAATTTAAAAAATTAAAACGGATTCTGTTTCATGACAGATTGATCTTTCATTCCCCGCGCTTGAGTTTTTGGAACAAGAGCGCTTCAAATCGGCTTCCATACATAAAATGCCCGTTTTGTCGTCATTTTCTAGGTTAAAGGGATAGTCCTTATACTTTGTAAAACGTCTTCTTTTTATGCTCAATTTAAAAATAAACCCTTCCTCTTCAAAAGCCCGCTCTTGGGTTTTAAACTTATGGGTTCTGGATTCAGGGAAGTGAGTTTTATCAACGCTACTCTGCCAATTTTGGCCTTTTTTTTTTTCTCTTGTTCTGGGCTTTTCAAGGTGCGTTCGTATTCAAATTTGCCCGCTTCGGTAGTTATGAATAATTAATGATGTCCAGGCCTTCTGCCCGATGACTGAGCAATAAATACTTATTGGATTAAAAGAGCATTTATGACATTGTGGAATATGTACTAAGGAATTAAAATATGCTGAAAGCTGGAAGAATCCAACGTACCAGCAGTGTCAGACGTTTTGCTAAAATTCGACAAGTGATGTGTGCAACCGAGTAAGGAGACGGACGAGACGTGCGGGATAGGTTTTGACTTTAAGCTTTTGTATACAAGTGGAGACGTTTGATCTCGGAACTTCGTCAGCTACCGTTCTGCCGTTCACTTGGCGTTCGTCTGCCGTTCATGGAGGTCGTTCGAACGGCTGCCACTAGCCGTTCAAAAAGAATTTGCATCCGTTCGCACGACCAGGGTTATCTTTTCACAGAAAATATTCAGCCGTTCACACGGCTAGGATCATTCTAACCCGTTCGAACGGCTGGAGTTATCTGTTCACAAGTATTTCGGCCTTTTGAACTGTCGCGCTAACAATGTAATACAGTCAAAACAAATTTTCTGCCTTTCGGACGGGTTCGGGTAAAGTCATCGGTTCAAAAAGAAATTTCATCCGCACTAACTAAAAAGTTGATTTCTTTGATATTCATAAAGCTTTCGATCATTACTGAAGCTAAAGGCTACCACAATTATAAAAAATTAGAAAAAAAGAAAAGAAAAACAAAACAAACCAAAACAAAAAAAAAAAAAAAAAACATATAAGCTGTGCCAAGCCCGAGAAAACGTGCAAGTTGTGGTAAGCGCGGGAAAACACGTAACCTGCGCCAAGCGCGGGAAAACATGCAATCTGTGCAAACCGCGGGAAAAATGACCAAGCAACAACTTTTTGAACAGTTATTCACAGGGTGCCAACTCTGCGGAGGAATCAAATTTGGCCGTTTTCTCAGTTACATTTACCGGGTAATTAAGACGCAAATCAATCCTGGTGAATCAAATATTGAACGAGCAAAGCCTTGTGATAATTTACTACGCGTTATTTGAAAAATCTTTTAGGCATATCGCTAGTGATTTAACGGTTAAAAAAAGTGACAACATGTCTAGTGCTCCTACCCTAATTTAAAGATCCCTCTAGCAGACACGAAATAAAAAACGAACTTTAGAAAAATCTAAAAGAACACATGCAACAGAGTCTCCTTCCCAGCCGTTTTTTGGGATGTCACGCAACGATACTTGTGAAAACTGTCCTATACCTGCCAACTTTTTCTGAGTCAAATGCGTCAGATTTTCGTCTCCTCGTGCCCGGAATTTCGAAAATGTTCTGACGACTTTCGACGATTTCTCGAAGAATTCCGAACGCTGCCGAGCATGTCCGAAGATGTTCAGGTGACTTCCGAACACTTCCGAAGCTATTTGAGTTCGTTTCCAGTCCAGCTCTGATACAGTTCAGTTCTGATACAGTAAGGACTCAAACTCGACATTAAGCGCCGTTTGTTGGAAAATTTACGGGGAATTTTGAATTGACTTTTTGTTGTTAATGTGTCAAAGGACAAGTCTTCCGGATTTCCAAGTCTGTGTGAGAAATTGTCCTCAATGCGTGAGATCGACGTCTTTGGTCCGCAGGCGTGAGACTCACGCATAACGCTTGAGAGTTGACAGGTACACTGTCCGCAATTTTTGATATCGGTGTTTCTTTGCTTTCGTGCCAGCAAACGCTGTGAGTGAAACGTTCAAATGGAATTAGCGTAATTATGATATATTTTCCGAGCTTTTCAAAAGTTCTGAGATAAAATGAAAACAGAATTGTGGGAATTGTTTACTTGTGATTATTTCATAGATCTTTTTCATCTAAATATGTAAACAAATAAATGAACGATAAGCTATAATGAATGTTTCCTTAGGGTTTTGTTTTTAGAAGATATCTGATTTTTTTTTTATTCTGTTTGACTTTTGAAATTTCGTCCACCCGTTATTTAAATTAGGGAAATTAATATAATCTTATTCCAGGTTCTTCGTGGTTGGTCAGTTCAAGCGAAAAAAAATACGTTGGAAGTACTCATTTCGCCAAAATTTTGCGCCGGAAAAAAAGTCAATCTAGTTTCTTTAAATATTGATGTTGGAAAACATGATATACCTCTCTATAAATAGCTTTTGAAAGAAGCTTCCTGTTCCAGAAAACGTAATGAATATTGCTTTACGAACGCACTACTACGCACTACGCACTGTCAGTCTTAATGGACATATTTACCATGCAATTGGCAATAACTGGTCACATATGGCTTCCTGGAAGCTTTCTACATAAAGAACTTAATGCCTACGATTAACTTAGTAAGGGCCTTAAAGCCTCCCGAGAGATCTAGACTTAATATTAATAGCTCCATTTATTCTGTGCATTGCTATTATATAAGGTATAAATACTGCTTTTCTACATCCTTGTGACACCTACTGGAATAGAGTTGAAGTATTGTATTTTCAAATCTATTCTTGCGTGAAGTAAAACTTAGTTTTGCAATGATTTCAATTCTCGGCCTCGCTTTTTTCCTACTTAACTCCAAAATGTCGGATGGCTCTAGTTTTTGAACGCACTACTAAGTAGCTTACATCTTCACAGTATTCAAAGTTGAAGACTCATTTTGTTTAGTACCCTTCTCAAGAACTTTTATTCCAAAGATAACTCAAGGACTTAGTCGGTATAGAAGTTGGCGGCTTCAGAGTTTTCTGAACTCACTACCAAGTAGCTTACATCTTCACACTATAATACTATCCACAGATTTAAAGTTAAAGAGCCACTTTTGTGTAAAATAGTAACCTTCACAAGAATTTCTCTCAGAAAGGTAACACAAGGACTTCGTCGGTATAGAATTTGGTTGACATGCAAGTCTCGTTCTAAAATTAATCCGATTTTAGCAACGTTGGCTCTTGGCAGGGGTACTAATATAAATCACCACTCCTTTACTTAATGTTTCTAAACCCTTTCATCATAACGAGCAATCAATGGCTGCGGTTACACTAGCAATTTTGCCCTTGGGTAAATGACTTTTTCCTGCGGGGAAGTAATCTTTTGTGTGTAACCGATCTGCTCAAAGTGAAATTGCCTCCGGGAAATTTCCATGGATACGTAAAAAAGAACAAAAGAATTGCCCATGACAGTTCCTGATGTAAGTCTTATGGTTAAGAAGACCACAAAGCGGCTCAACGAATCACAAGATTGCCGAACGCAAGGAAACCACGCCAGTGCTGTGATGATATGTGTTAACAACATAATATGACTGGATTTCGCACAATGATGTGAGTATTTTTTTTACGTTTCTATTTGTATCGTGTACAAGAACCGCCAAATGCAAGTCAGTATCAGCATGCAGTTTCCCAGTTTTCCTGCAGAAGGCCATTTGCAGTTTGCTCCGTCTGGCCGTCCTTGTAGTCCAGCCGAAAGCACCAGCAGTAGCGCGTATTTACCAAGTAAATCAACTGAAGCGAAAAGCAAGCGCTGTAGCTGGTCAAACCCAGAGGTGAATATCAGCCTTAACAAAGACAACGAGAAGCGCTCATTTGTGCAGGGAAGCCGAAATCGAGACATCGAAAAATTAAGTACAGAAAGGAAAAATGGGGAGGCATATTCGATAAATATAAAAGTGTCGGTGACAACGACAACAGGACCGGAAGAGACAGCAAGACCTGCGAATTTTACGGTTGACATCGATGAATTTATGGCCAGGTGAGCTCACATTGAGTCAACCCCAAATTTGTAAAGGAAACCAGCGTGGCATCACAAAAGAGAAAAGGCAGTGAAGAAGTCAGTGGGTGGCGAGAATGGCGATTGCGTAGCAACAACTGCTGATCCTATTACCGATACGGAACCAGGAGAAGACAACAAAGCAAAAACACCAAATCAAAAGAAAAATCCGTCAGGTCTTCAACGAAAACAGCGAAAGACGTCAAGTGTCGAAGCGCCGTGACAATTACTGAAATCAAGCCAAAGAAAAATTCAAAGTTCAGATCTTCCATGTTTGCATGGAAGTTTCCCGTCAAAACAGGTCAACGTTTATCTCGCCCTTGGGTAATTTACAAGCGTGTAACCACGAACGGGGAGTCGATCATAACCCAAGGTAAACCCAACCCGAGCCATAACCCCAAGGCTCCCCATGGGTAAGAGGTCTAGTGTAACCTCTAATGCGAAATCCTTTCACAAACCAACGTTTACCGAAGTGATTTCTCTCTCACAAACACATACACCGGAACAGCAATTGCATCCTTTGCTATGTGCTTTCCTCAGAGAAATGCTAAAAGAGACAGAACACCCCAGCCTTAAGTTTCTTGATTCATTGAGACTACCCGCGCCAACCTCTACTTTCTTTAGCAATTTCTGCTCTGTTTTTGTTATCCATTTTAAGAAACGGATTTTCAGGAGCAATGTCATGTGAGTTTTACGGTTTTAGGCCAAGAAGGTATTTAAAATCATTAGTCAGTGCGTTTCGGTTGAACCTAACTGCATAGTTTGCTGTATGGAGTACCACACCCCCACCCCTCCACACATACAGACACACACACACACACACACACACACACACACACAGACACACACACACACACACACACACACACACACACACACACACACACACACACACACACACACACACACCTCTCAACCACCCGAGACATTTCGCTGATATGTTCCCTTTGTAGATGGCATTACAACGGTTAATACCCGTCACGAATAACGACGTAAGGCCTCTTTGAAAAAATGACTTACGTTATCGCTTCCATACGAATTCAAAGCTTGACACTGAAAGTCACCCTAACTAGGATTAATGAACTCCTGCTGATGGGTCTGCTGATGTAACATGCAGAAAGTTAGGGAGCGATACCTTCAGCCGGCTAATACTTGACCATGTTGAAATTTCGAAAGCTTTGGAATGTGTACTTTAGACCTTGTAACAATTAACGGCTTGAATATTAGAGAAGGGTTGGTTTCGACGCTCGAGTGTTTCCATGGATACGGAGAGCACGAAGTGACCCCAACCAATACAAACTCCCTTAAACGAGAAATATTGCAATGCCATTAATTCCTCGTATTCAGTTGAGGGTGTTGTACTTAGCGTGGGGCGTCGATTAACCGTAGTTCAAGTGTACTGGTATCAACAAATGATAGCCCGCGTTATACCGTCTGTTTCAAGTCTCTTCCAATAATAACTTATCTTAGGGACTTTTTCCTTTCCCTGGGGGAGGGAGAGTAGAAATTATAGTTAGTCGTTATATGATGGATCAACCACAACCATTCTCTTCCCTTACCCTAACTCTATAAGAGAGTAAACGGTCTATCCCATGAATGATGTAAAAAAAGGTAAAGAAACTTTATTTATACAAAGTTACAATTTAAAGCTGCAAGCT
>JAEMWC010000029.1:467500-482500 GCA_016490735.1 Pachyseris speciosa
GGGGATGTTTTTCAAGCTGGGATACCCGGATAGAATGGTTGATTCCACCGTTAACTCGTTTCTGAATTTAGTCTTTTTGACGGAGAATGATCAAGCTCAGAAGAACAACGCCATGTCAGAGGGAAACATCGTTCGAGTCGTACTACCTTTCAAAGATCAGAGATCTCCGGACTTCGTTCGAAAACAGCTTAAAGATCTTGGCAACAACATCGGCAATCCAATACAAACGGTATTCACGAGTCCAAAAAATGGCGAGCCACTTAAAATTCAGGAGATGAAACCACCAGTCGTTAGCCGACAATGTGTTGTATATCAATTTAAATGTGATCTTTGCGATACAGATTATATCGGCTACAGGCTCATCTCAATCAGCGAATTGAAGAACACAGAGTCTCAGCCGTCGGTGCACACGTGAAAGGTTGCCACGGAATTTCAAACCCCGAGTTTTTAAAACAGTTCTCCGTTTTAAAGAAATGTCAGGGAAAGCTCTACTGTCTAATCCGCGAAATGCTTTTCATCCGTGAGAGGAAACCGAAGTTGAACACACAATCAGACTCAATTCGCGCGAAAGCATTTGTTTAGAACATTTCATCGCGCCCGCACTAATTCGTCGGCTTACGTTATAAACAACCACTTAATTTTAAACCTGAAACGAACGTACATTTATCACTTGAAAATGAAGTCAAGATGACTTCGAAACGTCGTGTGATATCGCTCATTTTTGTAATCAAATGTATTTCAAAACGTTTTCTCCTTCGTATCTTGAAACACGGCAATAGCCAAGGAACTGGGCCTCTGGCCTTGTTTCTCTATGTAACTCCAAGCTCTCAGTCAGCTTTTTTTTTTTTTCAAATTAGTTAAAATTGAAACGCTTCTCTCGTTTTTCAGTTTCCCAAAGATTAGGTTGGGGTATGAACCTGATGGTTTAGACTCAGTCAATAGGAATTGGCTCAGCGCGTTTCAAAAACCACAAAACATTACACAAAACAAAGTACAATGGATATGTTTCTTCGAAGGTTCTCGGAGAAGGTGGAGAAATTAGACCAGACACAAACATATCTCGCAGTAAGCTAGAAAATTGCTAAGCAATTTCGACAGAAACGTCCATAGAAAAGAAAAAAAACAGAGGACGGACGTGATAGTTATCACTCGGAGCACAGAGCTGCATATAATAGCCTCAATTGATTATAATGGTAATTTAACTTTGCGTCGTACAATTTTGGTCTGAAATGAAACGAATGATTTCATAATCGAATGAGCGTGCAGCAGGAGCTCGATTTGAAATCACAAATATGATTTCAGACCAAAACTGCATGACAAGAAGTTCAATTACCACTTTATTACACCCAGTTTGAAATCACACAGGTTTTCTTTGTCAATATTATTAATATCTACTAACCAATATTATTTTATAAGTTAGTATTATTTCATTTTCGTTTTGATGGGTTAAGAAAAGAATGCGACTTAGAGCAAAGAATAGTGCGATTCGTGAGTAAACTGCACTATTGATAGCCAATCAGATTGCAAGGATTATCTGGGATTTCAAAATGGGTGTAATAACACAAAATCGTTGCTTAACAAAGCAGTTACAAAACTCTAAAGTGCCTTGATAGTTTTACTGTTACTTTCCATGTCCATCGAGGCAAAGCTTCTTCAAATAAGGATTCTTAGCGGCAAAACATTATCCAGTAAAACCTAGACAGCGCTTGCGAAACCACACGAGCTTTCCCTCGCAGACCCGTACCCTATAAAATTATCAAAGCCAGCCAACCCATTTCACCGTTTCTAACATCCAATCGCTGATTGATCCCTGATTCTTACCAGTTTAAACAAACAAAAAAAAATCGAGAATAAGACGGCGAAACGTCCTTGTTTACAGTCTTTGGAGGAAGATTTCTAACTTTTTCACTGAAGCTTAAAGTACGCTGGTTTTTGGCATTTTCTTGACATCTTTTTGATAACTTTCTCTCCAAAAAGACTACGATATCTTTCAAATAATCTCGAGGTATAAATTCACAATCAAGAAGTTTAACAGTCAGAACCTTCCAGAACATATTTAACACTTAATGACTGGTCCCGAGGGGAACAGTGAATTTTGTTTCCCGATAATCTTAACGAGATTCGAGGGAAACAAAATTCACTGTTCCCCAAGGGACCAGTCATTAAGAAAATTGTTATATTGCAAAACAAATGTGTAAAACCGGTGGAAAACAAAAACAAAAGAAATTTTCAAAAAACGCGCTGAGATTCCAGCGACAATATCAGGCCACCTTCTACAGCACGCTCTGATCACGTGCAACAGCGGTCAACATTTCGCGGGTAACAGTGAACTGTTTCCCGTTTGACGTCATAGTTTCCGCAATGTTGCACGCTCTTGGCATTTGGCGGGAAACAGTTTCATTGTTAGATGTCATGTGACCATGAACTAGCCAATGAATGGGCGCGCTGTAGCGGGAAAAACGCCAGCTATATAACAATAACTTTTGGACATTACCAGAAAAGGTGACTAAGTTTTTCAGGAGCGTTGCTGCAAAAAGAGCATTGTGGGTCTTGTTTGATACCAATTTTTGTTAGAAACAAGTTAGTAGGAAGAATTCTGTGCAAAAATCCGTATTGAAAGTTAACGAGGGTCGAACGTTTTAGTGCCCCTGGATGCCAGGGTTTCGTGTAAACTACCTTAGTTATTACCTTTAGAGCTTTTAAGAAATGAGTTAAGGAATGAGTCCGGTTTAACCTCCTTTTGGGAAATTTTTATTGTAATAATGATTAACTAAGGTTATTGGCCTGGATTTTATAGCACATATCCCCGATCGCGAGGGACAAGTCAATAACATGCTTATTTGTCACTTGAAGAGGTTTCCTAAAGAAACGAAAGGCCTTAAATAACGAAAAACTTATTTTCTACTTGATCGAGATTTATTTTAAATTTAATTTTTAATGGCAAATTGAAGGCTGTAAAATTTTGACTGTAAACATGTTTTTCTGATTGGGGTTTTTTGAATTGTTTTTTTTTTTACAACAATGCGTGTTTTGTTTACTGGTACACATTGGAATGAATTTTGTTTTGTTTTATTTACACAACAATATGTACAGACATTTTCTTTTGTCTTCTGGTATGCGTGGTAAACATGTTTGTTACTTTAATTTGCATAAACACTGCTTCAGTACACTACACGTGGTTGAACCGCTGCTGTTAAATTTTGCACCCGGCGACGGCGACGGCACTCGCAAAGGTTGTCCGGAAAAGCCAGTTATGGAACGTACGTAATGCGGCATCTCTTCATACATATCAAAGAGAATGCGCTAAAGGGCAAGAAGCTTTTTCCGATGTTTTACAAGGGGTCAAGGAGTCGTTTTTTCCCCACCTTCAGCTATTGTTTTCAGCCCCGCTCTCTTGCTTCTTTTACAATCAAACTTGCACCCAGCTCAGGGGCACCCAACGAGAAGTTTTGGGGGATATCTGTTCGGTGGAGGGTAGTTCGCCTAAGGCTTTCGGCGTCGATTAAAGAGTGCACTCGGATTTTCGTAAGTAAAACGTGGCCTAAAAGATTCGTAATGTGGAAATTGTAACTCCCGAGGTTTTCGGAAAGGTTGTTATTGTTGTTTTTGGCAGTAAAAAACGTCAGCTAGCATTTTCGGAAAGAAAAAAAGGTTCCCTAGAAAGTTTACTTCAGCTAGTATTTTCCCAAAGAAAGATTTTGTTCTCTAGAACTTTCGGGCAATTAACATTTCAGCTAGGGAATCTGAACAGATCAAAGTTTTTTAGCTAACCAAAACATCACTTTAAACAGACTTCAAACACCATAAGGTACTTAAAAATGCCTTTCTACAACTTTTGGCTGCTTTGGCTCGTTGGGTGCCCCTGCCAGGTTTTCATGCAGTTGTTAATTTTCAAGGGGTTATTAAATAGAACAAAGGAAACGGAAACAAGGTGACAAATTAGGGCGGATATAAGTCTACAAAATTTCAAGGGATTTATTTGTAAATCTTGAGGGAATCAGTCTGTTAAAGTAAAAAGAATGATCGGAATTTGACTAAAAACTCTTCTGATGTAACGTTTCGAATTATTGTGTTTTATATGAAACGCAGTTTAAATACTCACAAACGTTATGTGTGCAACTGACCCAAAATTTCTGTAGTAAAGGCACCCGGGTTTGTAACGCACACTCTTTCTTTAGATTTAGAAAACCTATCGTTTTGAATAAAAATTAACTTTTAATCTTTGGGTTAAGCTCAGCTGGGGGAAACACTCTTATTGTTTTATTTGTGGACATTTTGAAGCTCGAAATGTTCCAGTTGCATTTAAGTCAACCCAGGCGTGACAAGGAAACATATAAGAGCAGCTGTGAGAGTGATCTGAAAGAACCTGTTGCAACAAGAAAACGACATTGTGACATAAGGTCGTTGGAATGCTCTTAATCAGCTTCCAACATTCTCCAGTATAAAACGTTTTATTAAAAGAGCGAATTCCACACTTCATTCTTCCACCCTTTGCTTTGATGAGCTCTAAATATTCATTTGTGACAACAAACAAGGCTTACAAATGTCTGGGAACGCCGCCCTTGCTGTTCATACTGAACTTTTCAATTCATTTAATGATGAAATTCTGAAGCCCAAAGTAGCGTTGACGCAAGCATACTGTAAATTAAAAAATTTGTAGTCAATTCCCGCGCATTAAAAAAGGGACGCACTCCAGCAGGCATCAAAGAAGTTTAACAATTGTTCCGGCTTCTCTTTATCCTTATAGCCTATCAGTTGCCCGAGGCAACACAATACTACGGCGAAATATTAAAATATTTAAATTGACATTGTTAAATAAGGCTACTGGCTCCATTTGGTTGATATCAAACTGCGTTTAGAAGCAAGAGCGCAAACAACGATGTCTTGTAACAAGAGAATCATGGCCACTCTCTTTGCATTTCTGCTCATGATCGGGGGAGCCTATAGCCAGAGTTGTAAGTAGACAAACTGTTTTTCTGTTCACTGTGTGTGGAAGTCTTAACCCCGCAAACTACGATCCACTGGAAGAGGGAGGGATATAAATTAATGCATATTACAAAGTACCCATCGGAAACAAGCTACCGATTTTAAACTAGTTGTAACCGACATTGATTTTAAACAGTAACAAAGGCTTACCCTTCAAACAATATCTAGTATTTTGGAAGTTTAGTTCAGTTCAGTTTAGTTCAGTTCAAGGTTACGAAGATTAACCTCCGGCGGAACCTTCACCCGTTCCTTTGTTTGTTTATGATGTTGTCAGTATGTTCTCGATTAGACTTTCGCCCTCGTACCATGTACATAAGACTCAGTGTATGTAGAACACCGACAGTCTCGAAAATCCAGCTTTCTGAAGGAGAAACTAGTTTGAACGGCATAATGCCTGCTGAGCAGAAACATAAGTTACTGGATCTCGATCTTCCGCTAACTTTCTTGGATGAATTTTTGTTCCCTCTGAAATGTTCAAGAAAGCTTGCACTGGAGCATGAGTTTCTCTCTTCAGTGAAATTTAGACAATGCCTATGCCGCTAAAAGATCATAAGTTTCTTCTCTTGTTATGTTCAGTTTATTGTTGTTGCTGCCAAAATGCAGAATATAGCAAAGCATGTACGTACGGTGACGTCATAACCAAAACCAAATTTTCTCGCGCTATAGATGAGTTGCCACATTCTCTTACCCATGGTGCTACTGATTTTCACTAGTTGTGTTCGGCAGCTAGCAGTAACAAAGTTATGCTTTAAAACACGAAAATTTGGTTTATCAACGGAGTTGATAATGTAAATTGACCACCGTACAGGGATTCGATTAGCTGACGTTTCGAGCGTTAGCCCTTCGCTCCGACGAAGGGCTAACGCTCGAAACGTCAGCTAATCGAATCCCTGTACGGTGGTCAATTTACATTATCAACTCCGTTGATAAACCAAATTTTCGTGTTTCACTCCCCCACCGACGCAGCACCACAGTTTCTTTAGAAACTAATCCCCTTTATTCATTTATGCTTTAAAACAGTTGAAGATAAAATGTATCATTTAATCAAATTACTATACCTTTTAATAAAGCTCTTTGAAACTGCTTTGATTAGTCACGAAACGATGTCTGACGAGCTCCAAATACCTTTTCGTAACATGCGTAGAACGCAATAAGGAAATGCAAATACAGATTATAGAATACTGACTATATGACTTGATGAGACACTGCTAAATTGGGTGCAAAAAATACACCTTTGTGATATGGTCTCAACCTTCAAACTTGCACACCTCCTTTTCCCAGGATAATGTTGATAGCACTAGAATAAATTGACACGATGACTCGTGTAAAAAAAGGTTGAGCAGATCGCCCCTGTGTGAAGGTAAAGAAAGGTTATACCAAGAATATTGGCCACGATTGTAGTATTAAAGATCCTTACCTAGAAAACAAGATCCTTTTCACACCATGTATAGTCTATTTTGTCTATACAAGGACTGAGAGACAAATACTTATTGGATCAACAGAGAATTTATGGCATTGTACAAGATGTACTAGGAGATTAAAATATGCTGAAAGCTGGAAGAACCCGACGAACCAGCAGTGTTAAAAGTTTGGTTGCAGATGCTGAGATTAAAACATCACGGAAACATTAGTTTTTGCTTAATTACAGTCGCGGGGAAGAACGATCAAAGGTATTGAAGGGACTCAAATTAATAAAATACATAAAAATTCGCCTCAATTCAGAATTCCATAGAATGCATATAGGTAAGAAACCCTGTGTTTTTTTAACAGCTCCCAGCAATCTGACCTGCGCCCGATGCCAAGGGTCGAGTTTTGATGAGTGTACCAGCGGCGAGACGGAAGAGCCGTGCGGAATTGGTAGTGAGTTTTGTGGACAATTGGTGACAATTGATCGCGATACCATGTCAGTCAGAGTTCTAAGAAACTGCTTACCGAGTATGTATTGTTCCGGTTTTTGCCAAATGGTGAACTCATCTGGCGACTTTGTATCTTGTGACCAACAATGCTGCAACACTAGCTTATGCAATTCTGGAGTCCGGGAAACACCAACGCCAATTCCAATACCGACACCAACAGCGGCATCAACACCTGTTCTTACCAGTGCACCTTGTAAGTAGCCCGAGTTTACTTGATTTTAACGAGATAAGATAGAGATAAACAGTAAGGATTGTTTAGTAGTGGGAATGCTCTATCCTGTTTGCAAGGTAAAGAAAAGGGATGCTGTGGATGGTAAATTACATTGGTGCTTATAAGTCCTAAATGTTTTGTCCAATGCATCATTTACATACTGCTATCACGAAGTACTGTACAATAGTTTGAATATCAATGAGTATATTCGGACGGAGTGACACAGCTCCCAATCATGATTCCCCCCCCCCCCCCCCCCCAAAGCTTTCATGTGACTTCCATATTTTAGCTTAATTAGCTGTAATATGTTTGCTTTGTAGGTTTGTCATTGTCCAGTTTGAAGTTGAAGTGATTCTTTGTTAACAATCCCCCATTTAGTATACCGCTTTGAAGTAGCAATTAATAAGCCTCAAGGCGCAATAATAATAATATAATAATAATAATAAACGATTTATTAGTAGTACTTCCACGAAGTGGCTCTTCGCCTACTAATTACAAATCTCAAATCAAATCAAATTAAATCAAATGTTGGTTTTTGAGGAGAGGGGAAAACCGGAGTACCCGGAGAAAAACCTCTCGAAGCAGAGTAGAGAACCAACAAACTCAGCCCACATATGACACCGAGTCCGGGAATCGAACCCGGGACACATTGGTGAAAGGCGAGTGCTCTCACCACTGCGCCAACCCTGCTCCCCTTTTTTCATAGCAATTCCCTCCCCAATTCTATAGTAGTGTCCCATTGCAGGTGCTGCTACAAGAGCTGCTTTAGGTGGCAGATGATATAATCCTGACCAAATGACCTGATGAGATACTGCTAAATTGGGTGCACGAAATACACCTTTGTGAAATGGTCGCATATTCTGGCACCCACATAATTTCCTTCTCAACCTTAAAACTTAAAAACAATTGACACGATAACTCATGCAAAAAGGTTGAGCGGATCAACGCTGGATGAAGGTTGGGGCAGTTAGGATCCTTTGTGTTACGAGTTGGCCACGATTGTATTTTTAAAGACCTTTACCTAGAAAATAAGATCCTGTTCACACCATATATTGTCTATGTTATGTTAGATATACAAGGCCCTTATCCTCAAAATCAGTAGGCCCTGCATGTATTTTGTAGTTGCTCCCAATCATCTTCGCTTGCTCGTTCATCGCGTAGACAGGTGTTGAGATTGTGTACCAAGACCAGTTTTTAAATTCGCGGCAAATGATACATTTTACAAATGAGTGGTTTTCTTGAAAAGGCTATTGGCTAGTCTAGGCAACCATTGTAATTCAGTCTTGCGCTGAAAACAATGGCGTCAGACTACTCCGATGTAAAAATTTAAAACTGAAAGGAATGGTGGTTCTTGTTCACCAATTTTAAAAATTAAAGCGGATTCTGTTTCATTTAAGATCCATCTTTTATTTCCCGCGCTTGAGTTTTTGAAACAAGTCCGAGTTTTCAAACAAGGGCGCTTCAAATCGGCTTCCATACACAAAATTTCTGTTTTGTCGTCATGTTCAAGGTTAAAGGGATAGTCCTTATAGACTGTAAAACGTCTTTTTTTTTATGCTGAATTCAAAGATAAACCCTTCCTCTTCAAATGATCGCTCTTCGGTTTTTAACTTATGAGGCCCTGTTAGGGGAGGTCTTTATGTCCCCCGTCTGAATTTGAAACCTTTACACGTCGCAAATTAGGAAGGACCACATGTCGCTATCGGAATTTCATGTAGTGACACTGATGTCTGTGTCGCAATTTCGGGAAGTTCGAAACGTTTCTGAGGTCGTTTCTCCAACAAAAAATGCGTTATCGTAATTCAGGGGTCGTAACTCAGTGTGTTTCCACACAGAAGACTGACAGAACGATTAACTTTTTGAAAATACAAACTCATTCTCGACATTCTCCTCTGCAAGAATGCCATCAAGTCGCTGCCTTATTTAAAATCCATTTTACTGTTATTTTTGTCGTCATGTTCAAGGTTAAAGAGATAGTCCTTATAGACTGTAAAACGTCTTTTTTTTATGCTGAATTCAAAGATAAACCCTTCCTCTTCAAATGATCGCTCTTCGGTTTTTAACTTATGAGGCCCTGTTAGGGGAGGGCTTTATGTCCCCCGTCTGAATTTGAAACCTTTACACGTCGCAAATTAGGAAGGACCACATGTCGCTGTCGGAATTTCATGTAGTGACACTGATGTCTGTGTCGCAATTTCGGAAAGTTCGAAACGTTTCTGAGGTCGTTTCTCCAACAAAAAATGCGTTATCGTAATTCAGGGGTCGTAACTCAGTGTGTTTCCACACAGAAGACTGACAGAACGATTAACTTTTTGAAAATACAAACTCATTCTCGACATTCTCCTCTGCAAGAATGCCATCAAGTCGCTGCCTTATTTAAAATCCATTTTACTGTTATTTTTGTCGCTGTCGCCATTTCACTGGAGCGGTCTTTTCGTTCGTCGTCATTTAATTTTCTTCATGTCGCCCGTCGGAATTTACCCTAACAGGGCCTCCCTTATGGGTTCTGGATTTCAGAGAAGTGACTTTTATCAACGCTACTCTGACAATTTTGGCCTTTTCTTGTGTTGTTCCGGGCTTTTCAAGGCGCGCTCGTATTCAAATTTGCCCGCTTCGGTAGTGATGAATAATTAATGACGTCCAGGCATCCTGCCCGATGACTGAGAGATAAATACTTCTTGGATCAGTAGAGCATTGATGGCATTGTGGAAGATGTACTAAGAAATTAAAATATGCTGAAAGGTGGAAGAATCCGACGTACCAGCAGTGTCAGAAGTTTTGCTAAAGATGCTGAGAGAAAAACATCACGGAAAAATAAGCTTTTACTTGATTACAGTCTCAGGAAAGAACGATCAAAACAAAAAAGATATTAACTAAGGTTACTCAGATTAATAAAACACATAAAAATTCGCCTCAATTTCATGGAAAGCAAATAGGTAATGCTCCCTGTGTGTTTTAACAGCTTTCACTCTGACCTGCGGCCGACGCGAAAATTCGAGAAGCGATGCGTGCACTTGAGTAAGGAGACGGACGAGACGAGCGGGATGGGGTTTGACTTTAAGCTTTTGTATACAAGTGGAGACGTTTGATCTCGGTACTTCGTCAGCCACCGTTTTGCCATTCGTCAGCCGTCCATGAATGGAACAAGGCTGCTCGAACGGCTGCCATCGGCCGTTCAAAAAGAATACATCCGTTCGCACGACCAGGCCGGGTTATCCGTTCACAGAAAATATTCAGCCGTTCGCACGGCTAGGGTCACTCGTTCAGAAAAATTTTAACCCGTTCGAACGGTTGGAGTTATCTGTTCACAAATATTTCGCCCTTTTGAACTGTCACCCTAACAATTTAATACAGCCAAAACAAAGTTTCTACCTGTCGGACGCGTTCGTGTTAAGTCATCGGTTCAAAAAGACATTTCATCCGCACCTAAGTTTTTTTGTTTGATATTGAAAAAGCTTTCCAACATTATTGACGCAAAAGGGTACCGCAATTAAATTTTCTTCTGGTAAGATTAGCGTTGTCACAAAATTATTAGAAAGGATGATGAACAGTTAATTATATTTGAATAAATAACTTAGGAACAAATTGAGACAATAAACAGAGCAAAACCCAAAGCTAGAATAGATGCGATAGGATAACAACAACGGAGAAACTGCTGCGTCTTTTCTGTGAAATAATAAAAAATAAACATGCTGTGCTATGCGCCAGAAAACGTGGAACCTGTGCCAGGCTCGGGAAAACGAGCAACTTGGGCTAAGCCAATTTATTTTCTTTACAAATATTGGCGTTGGAAAACATCATATACCTCGTTAAGGTCGTACCTGTAAATAGCTTTTGAAAGAAGCTTCATGTTCCAGAAAACATAATAAATATTGCATCACGAACACACTATTGCGCACTGTCAGTCTTCATGAACATATTTACCGTGCAGTTGGCAATAACTGGTCACATCTAGGCTTCCTGGAAGCTTTCTACATAAAGAACTTAATGCCTACGATTAATAAGGGTCTTAAAGGGGCAGTGTCACGCTATTGTACCATCACTTTAAAAAGCTTAAAACTGCCCGATGCATCAGTGGAAACCTTAAAATAATGGTCTAGTTTTGCTGCCAAAGACTGTAGTACTGCATTGACACTGTAAACTCTTGTATCCCATCAAAGATGATGAGGATGGAAATGGATTGAAATTTGAAAAAATTTGCCAGTTTTTTCAAAACTTCAAGCTATGCATTGAAAAATCACCAAAAATATATTATAGTTAGCTCTCCCTGCTAAAACTTCATTGGAATTTATCTTGCTGATTCTGTAGGAGCATTTTTTTGCACGATAACAGGTAAAAGGCAATAATTTTGGCAGAATTGAACCAAAAACAGCAAATATCCCGGTGAACGTGCTCCTTTAAAGCCTCCCGAGAAAGTTAGACTCAATTTTAATAGCTCCATTTATTCTGTGCATTGCTATTATCTAACTGGCGGTATAAATACTGCTTTTCTACATCCTTGTGACAGTTACTGGCATAGAGTTGAAGTACTGTATTTCCTAATTTATTCTTGCGTGAATTAAAACTTTTTTTGCAATGATTTCAATTTTTTTCTACTTTACTCCAAAATTCGGAATGGCTCTGGTGATTGAACACACTACTAAGTAACTTACATCTTCGATCCACAGTACTCAAAGTTGAAGACTCATTTTGTTTAATCTAAAGTAGTACTCTTCTCAAGAACTTTTATTACAAAGATAGCTGGTTTTTGAACTCACTACCAACTAGCTTACATCTTCACACTTAACACTATCCACAGATTTAAAGTTAAAGAGCTATTATGTGTAAAATAGCAACCTTCACAAGAATTTTTCTCAGAAAGGTAACACAGGCACTTCGTCGGTATAGAAGTTGGTTGACGTGCAAGTCTCGTTTTGAAATTAATCCGATTTCAGCAACGTCGGCTCTTGGCAGGGGGTACGAATATAAATCACCACTCCTTTACTTAATGTTTCTACTAAACCCTTTCATCAAAACGAGCAATCAATGATGGTACTCAAGCGTGTTTTATGAGTCTCTGGGGAAGATGGGTGGGGGGGGGGGGGGGGGGGGGGGCCGGGGGGAAGAGAGGGGAGAGGAGGGAAGGGAGGTACACTATGAAGTATCGTACAGAGAGTGTCCGCTCGGAGTTTCAACCTCTTATGCGAAATCCTTTCACAAACCAACGCTTACCGAAGTGATTTCTCTCACACAAAATTAAACACATACAGCAGAACAACAATTGCATCCTTTTGCTATGTGCTCTTCCTCAGAGAAATGCTAAAAGAGACAGAACACCCCAGCCTTAAGTTTCTTGATTCATTGAGACTACCCGCGCCAACTTCTACTTTCTTTAGCAATTTCTGCTCTGTTTTTGTTATCCATTCTAAGAAACGGATTTTCAGGAGCAATGTCATGTGAGTTTTACGGTTTTAGGCCAAGAAGGTATTTAAAATCATTAGTCAGTGCGTTTCGGTTGAACCCTAACTGCATAGTTGCTGTATGGAGTACCACACCCCCACCCAAACACACACGCACACACACACACACACACCTCTTAACCACCCGAGAAATTTCGCTGATATGTTCCCTTTGTAGATGGCAGTGCAACGGATAATACCCGGCACGAATAAAGACGTGAGGCCTTTTCTTACGTTCACGTCTCCATACGAATTCAAAGCTTGACACGGAAAGTCACCCTAATTTACGAATTTGAGGATTAATGAACTCCTGCTGATGTAACATGCAGAAAGTTAGGGAGCGATACCTTCAGCCGGCTAATACTTGACCATGTTGAAATTTCGAAAGCTTTGGAATGTGTACTTTAGACCTTGTAACAATTAACGGCTTGAATATTAGAGAAGGGTTGGTTTCGACGCTCGAGTGTTTCCATGGATACGGAGAGCACGAAGTGACCCCAACCAATACAAACTCCCTTAAACGAGAAATATTGCAATGCCATTAATTCCTCGTATTCAGTTGAGGGTGTTGTACTTAGCGTGGGGCGTCGATTAACCGTAGTTCAAGTGTACTGGTATCTGATCAACAAATGATAGCCCGCGTTATACCGTCTGTTTCAAGTCTCTTCCAATAATAACTTATCTTAGGGACTTTTTCCTTTCCCTGGGGGAGGGAGAGTAGAAATTATAGTTAGTCGTTATATGATGGATCAACCACAACCATTCTCTTCCCTTACCCTAACTCTATAAGAGAGTAAACGGTCTATCGCATGAATGATGTAAAAAAAGGTAAAGAAACTTTATTTATACAAAGTTACAATTTAAAGCTGCAAGCTTGTGGGGCTGGACTACCTGGTGAAAAACCTCTCGGAGCAGAGAAGAGAACCAACAAACTCAGCCCACTTATGACGCCGAATCCAGGAATCGAACCCGCGACACATTGGTGGAAGGCCTGTGCTCTTACCACTGCGCCAACCCGCGGTTTGCGTTTTGTTTTTATTGAATGAAGAGTAAACGGTCCTATAGTATGACATAATTAATTTCTCTGGTTTCTGGGTACTGGATCGATAGTGTTGTGCGATGGATTGTGGGACTGGAGAAAAACACGCGCGCGAACGAAATTGCGCTACGCTCGCGTCGCGTCTCCTCACAATTTCATGCGCGCGTCTTTCTCCCAGCCCACAATCCATCGCCGAATTGCAGCGTAAATTCTCGCCTTATGCAAGGCCCTAGAAATTCACCGAATCAAGGCTCTTGTGGATCCGCTTTCGTGCAAGGCCCTAGAAATTCACCGAATCAAGGCTCTTGTGGATCCGCTTTCGTGTTGTCGGTTACATTTGTAAGGCGCAGTATTAAAGTGGTTAGCAAGTGGAAGACCATTGAAATGCAATGTTGAGAGAGGCGGCTAAACTGGCAAACATGCTCGTCCAACACGATGTTGGATGAAAATGTTTGATCGTTTAGCCGGGGCTTTGGGGGCATTGGGGGGCATTGGGGGAGGGGAGGGGATACCCAGGGCTTCGTGACTAGAATGAATATACTCCAAAGTCAGGTCACAAACTTAGTTTTGTGTATATAAGGCCCGTTTCAAACGTCGAATTTCTCATGTGCCGAATCTAATGCAAATGACAAAAAGTTCGACGTTTGAAACGGGCCTAAAGTACCAAACGATCATAGTAAATTTTTTTACTAGGTTAAAAAAAAAAAAATCTTTGAAAAGAGCATACAAAGGGTCGAACTCGGGTTATAGGCGTCATAACGATATCCATATCCACTACAACAACGATTTGTAGCTGACGCCGGGAGGCACGTTTTTAACAAATTTATATGGTGTCACCATAACAATATATGAAAGCTAACCATTTCGAGTCAGCGCTTAGGCCTAATCACTAGAGATCAATGTCTAATTCAGCAGTTCTTCCCTTCCTTTAAACAGAGTGTTGTTTCGGGTTAACACTGAGATTGTCGGTTGTTTCCATATAACGTCACCAAATTTTGAGATATGTTATATTGTATATGTATTACGAAATGTCTCACCTTATTTTGGAGTATCCATTCTCAGTGATAACCATACTCAGGGATTTTAGTCATGGGGAGAGTCGAATTAAACACAGTGGAATTATACGCACGCCTGGCCAGGCGTGAATGTGGTCGAATGCATAATCGGAATTTAGAATGATATCACGTTCTGCCAGAACTGCGAGGAAACGAGTCAAAAGAATAGAATCACGATTAAATATGCAATTGTTTCTTGAATGATATCCAGCTGTAAAAAACAGCTCCAAGTAGTCTCTGAATACCACACTGTTGGACGAATTTATTGCACCACAAAAAGAAACGTTTTGAGAGGTCCAGAAAGTAGAAAGTTCGAAAAATTTTTAAGAGGAAAATTTCATGTGTAATATATTGT
>JAEMWC010000029.1:492500-535000 GCA_016490735.1 Pachyseris speciosa
AATTGCAAAAATTCAATACAATACAAGGCTCCACATGAGCTGGGATCCTTGTCAAACTCTCTACATACAACTGTACATCATCACGATATGTGTTTATGACACCAGGAGTTTCAATAGAAGCTTCCCAAATCGTTGCTCTGCCCACTTTCTAACTGAACAAAATGGCTCCCTCACTCAGTACAGCCAACACAGCCGCCTACTCTAGTCTAGGGGCTGCTGCCCACTTGAAAACTCAGTGAAACCCCTGTGACATAAATGGTGAGATATTTGAAACTGATTGCAATGGTCTATCCAGAAAGCCTCAACACCTACATGTTATGAACTCTACAGTATCATTTTAACAGTCATGAAAATATTGAGTCATTCTTGTCACTTAAGTTCTGAGACGAAATAGAGACTGGACAGAATGGTCAACTGAAATGTCCAGACAATTAATTTTATATTTAACTGCACAAACATCCTGGCCTCGGTTGCTCAAAAGGTGGATAGTGCTATCCAACGGATAAATCACTATCCAGCAATATCAAAAGCAGTGCTTGGTGTGCATGCTGGAGGGCTTGGCTCAAGGCTGCTACATGGATCCAGCAGATCAACAATACTAATAATCTTCCCTTGAGGCAGAGAACATTCCCAGAGAATAGATATTCATTTACTAACTCAATGAGGTCTGTCTAGGCTACAAGGTAAAAAAACTGATTTTAGACCATTGAGCCTAGGCTAGGCTACATGGTAAAGAAAAAAGAAAAAAAAAACTGATTTTAGACCACTGGAACCACATCAGTGGCAAATACTCTTAGTAGTATTAAACAGACCTTCGATGAGTGAAACCATCAATAACACATCTACTGTACATGTACATGCACTGTATATTTTGTATTCCAAGAATTCATGAGTATTTCCTGAGTATTTCTTTTTATCCAGGGTTCAAGATGTCAATCAAGATGTAGTCAATAAGCCAAAGTACTCAATATGTGTCAGTAACTTTCAACAGAGGTAGCGCAAGCTTTATGACTTCCAATATTTAATAACTATTCACTGAAGTGGAGGTGGCTAGTGGTGGATAGTTACCCCGCCGCAAAGCGGCGAGCCACCGCTAGCCACCGACACTGAGGTGAATAGTTGTTTTAGTATATACTAAAACAGTGAGATAATATACGCCACAGAAAATTGATTTTAATTCATATATTCCAGCAATGATCGCAAAATTTTCCCGTGCGCAAAGGACTGAAACAGTTTAGTTTTGGTGGTGACATTTCTTCCAATGGACTTGCAAACTCTCTCTGTATTTGAAACCATTCTCCATTCTGTAAAAGATATCATTCAACTTTGGTTTTCAAGTGAACAAGTGAGGTTATGCAAGATTAATTTGCATTTGTAAACAAAACCTTTCTCACTGGTTTTTATCGATAAACTTCGGGTTAAAAACATAAACCATATCTTTAAACACGGCCAAACCAAATTTAGTCGTTTTCATTGTGTTTTCAGGGATTGCTTCGTTATTAATTTGGATGATTTCTTTGCTTGTCACGGATGCAAACCGGGACGCCATTGTTTCGAAAATCAC
The DNA here is from genome assembly GCA_016490735.1 of Pachyseris speciosa. Taxonomy (NCBI): domain Eukaryota; kingdom Metazoa; phylum Cnidaria; class Anthozoa; order Scleractinia; family Pachyseridae; genus Pachyseris; species Pachyseris speciosa. The sequence goes on from JAEMWC010000029.1 coordinate 494,065, forward strand.
ATGAGGGAGCACGAAACTCGCACCCTCAATGCTATCCACTGTTTTAGTATATACTAATGATTAATATCAATAATAGACCCTTTTCCAGATACGAGAGCCTTCTTGAATTCTATTATGTGGACAAAAATATTATGGGACACCCAAGGGACAAAATTAATGCAAACATGTTGTGGGAAAACATTGGTATTAGTTCTGAAATTTTCAAACCAATTTGACTTTTTTCACACATTATAAGCAATCTGAGATGAAGGAAAATAGAAATCAATCTGCTTTCCAAATCAGACGGCAAGTACTTAAACCTGGAACGGTGGAATGCTGGAATACTTAAACCCAGAACGGTGTGTAATTGCATGGAATGAAGAATTATTGAAAGTGTGCTTCAATATGGTTCAATTTAGTGACCTTTATACCCTCCTGAGCAATTAAATTTTTAAAACAACCACCAAAAAAACATTTCAACAAAACAGGAGTTAATCGTGTACTCTAAATACTTAATCAATTTATTGTTTAATTGTAAAAAAATGAAATATGCAAAAGCATCACTATAACAATATAACAGCCACGAGAAACATACTTTACGTTCTCATTTTAGTGCGCCCTTTAATAATATGTGAGGTATGTCAACGCTTTTGTTCTTCACTGCTGTTCTGTAGTGGAACGATTCAAGGGATGACATCATGTTTTCTCATTCGCAGAATTCGATGCAGTTTTTCTTTGGTTTCCATTTCAACGGTCCATCAACTGTTTCTATGAATACCCTCAGTCACAGCACTAAGACGGAATGTTATATAATAGATACATGTTGCAGGTTATTGAAAGGCATAGTAACAACTTAAGCTTGCAACAGCCTTTTTGAGTGACAGATGGCAACTAGAAGTGATGTGCTTTCCCTTTTTAGGTGTCTTTACTTTATCTGATACAATTTGTTTTAAAATTTGGAGGAAACAACTGCCCTGGTATGTAAAAAGTGCACTTCTGGTTGCCGTTGGTCGCTTCCTTCTGACTGCGTAAACACAACAACCAACGATAAAACCGGCGCCTTCGTACCAGGCCAGGTACAGTGAACTAGTATTTGTGTATAATAACAGCAGATTATTTCTATTATTCAGCTGATTTATTTCTTCTCCAAACTTCAGCATCAGTAGCAATGATTTCAGTTTCGATAAAAAGGCAGACATTTTTTAGATGTTGTAATGTCCCTATTGAAAAACAATAAATGACAATCACCTTTAATTTTCATGCAATTACACACCGTCCCGGGTTAAGTATTCCGGCGTTCCGGCATTCCGGCGTTCCACAGCTCCAGCTTTAAGTAACTTCGGAACGACCGCCATAAATTCTTCTATATCGTCTCTCAGCCAAAGTAGGTGGATTTATCAATATCGTTATCTAAAAGAGAAAATGACCGAATTTAACTTAAACTTGAAGAAAACCGAAGGTATTCGCACTGATATATTCGACTGACGTTTCAAAGAACTTTACATACCTCTCACCAGGTCAAGGGCTTCTTGCGGCACATTTCTCCCTTTAAAAGGAGAAATAAGTTGTTCTGTCGTGAAACTTTTCAGATCCATTACTGTCTTGAAGCTGATGTCGTGTTGGAACTCGTTTTTAGAAGAAGAAAACCACGCCAAGACTTCGAGAATTTGAAATGTCGCGCTTTCAGTCACCTCAGGAAGCCGGAAGGACGCCACGCTGACTATTGTTCGTTACCATTGGTTAAGAAGGATCATGTGACCATTTGGGGACGAGGTAATCTGGGATCAAGTTATTTTCAAAATGGCTGCCGATCATGCGAGTACTGTAACTACAGCAGTAGTGTAATGAAAGCGATTATTTTTTTAAACACTTGATCAAGTTCCACTCCAACGAGCCTAAATTTGTGGTTTATTGTTCAAATTGTGGGATGTCTTTTTCGAAAGTGAATAGTCTGCAAAGGCATTACGAGCGAGAACATAAGGAGACGGATATGACTCGAACATGATGATGACTCTGTTTATGAAGAAAATGTAGAGCAAGAATTTGACGAAGATAGAACACGGTCAGATTAGCCAGGTAGCCAGGCTGCAACGTTCCTATTACGTGCAAGGGAAAATGCGAAGATAACTCAGACAGCTTTGGACATGGTCTCTCAGTTAGTGCGCGATCTGTGATTGGTCAATTTCCAGGCAGTATTCTACTGTATGGCCCGCTAAATTTGAAAGCGCGCCCCCGATTAACCTCAGAGATATAATAAATTAAACATCTTACTAACCTCGTTTTCTCGGTCCGTACTGTAAGTTACGGATCCTCGTTTTTTCTCGTTGATTCATGGCCCGCGCGCTTCGCACTTGGGCCATAAATCCGCAGGAAAAAACTCAGTCCGTAACTTACAGTACGGACCTCGAGCTCGGTTAGTAAGAGGTATGTAAATAGGCAACGAGGCACATAGCAGCAAGTTGGCTATAAACAATCTCATATCCAACATGCGCTAATGGCGTAATTGCTTTATTAAATTTCCTGATCAAATTCTGAACGTTTGGAATGGATACTTGGAAATTGCAGCTGAATTTTATTGATTTCTATTTTAATTTTACAAAACGACCGGAATTAAGTTGATGTGACAGCACTTGGCGTGATCATTTTCCATATAAGGTCAAACTACGGTATAATGATAACCGAGATTTAGTGAGCCAATCAGAAAGCTAGAAATGCACTATCCAAGGTTGGAAATTTAATAATCAACAATATTTACTGAGCCTGAGGAGAAAAATTGTCTTAGTATAAGTTAGGTGATTTAGGATGGGTTGTTAAAGCACACCTGAAAATGTGTTAGGTTCACCCCTGAGAAAATATTGGAAATATTGAATTAATTATGCACTAAAATAGCCAAGGTGTGTTGCCATTAAAGGTGTGTTATGATAGCTCTGGCAGATTTCTACAGTTGAAGAACATTTGCATCTCATTAATTTGTGGTGTGTTCAAACTGATCTTAAGGTGTGTTATTAATAAACACAGAAGGTGTGCAATTATTACACACCGTCTGTGTTTTCTTACACGCCTTGGTGTGTTTCTTTAAACCGTGAAATAGAACAGTGAAAAGGTGTGTCACCACTACACACCTTGATGTGTTAGGAAACTCGCAAGGTGTGTTAGCAAAACACACCTTATTTAAGAGTGCGCTCATTTTTGTAATCAAATGTATTTCAAAACGTTTTCTCCTTCGTATCTTGAAACACGGCAATAGCCAAGGAACTGGGCCTCTGGCCTTGTTTCTCCATGTAACCCCAAGCTCTCAGTCAGCTTTTTTTTTTTTTTCAAATTAGTTAAAATTGAAACGCTTCTCTCGTTTTTCAGTTTCCCAAAGATTAGGTTGGGGTATGAACCTGATGGTTTAGACTCAGTCAATAGGAATTGGCTCAGCGCGTTTCAAAAACCACAAAACATTACACAAAACAAAGTACAATGGATATGTTTCTTCGAAGGTTCTCGGAGAAGGTGGAGGAATTAGACCAGACACAAACATATCTCCCAGTAAGCTAGAAAATTGCTAAGCAATTTCGACAGAAACGTCCATAGAAAAGAAAAAACAGAGGACGGACGTGATAGTTATCACTCGGAGCACAGAGCTGCATATAATAGCGTCATTTGATTATAATGGTAATTTAACTTTGCGTCGTACAATTTTGGTCTGAAATGAAACGAGTGATTTCATAATCGAATGAGCGTGCAGCAGGAGCTCGATTTGAAATCACAAATATGATTTCAGACCAAAACTGCACGACAAGAAGTTCAATTACCACTTTATTACACCCAGTTTGAAATCACGCAGGTTTTTTTTGTCAATATTATTAATATCTATTTACCAATATTATTTTATAAGTTAGTATTATTTCATTTTCGTTTTGATGGGTTAAGAAAAGAATGCGACTTAGAGCAAAAAATAGTGCGATTCGTGAGTAAACTGCACTATTGATAGCCAATCAGATTGCAAGGATTATCTGGGATTTCAAAATGGGTGTAATAACACAAAATCGTTGCTTAACAAAGCAGTTACAAAACTCTAAAGTGCCTTGATAGTTTTACTGTTACTTTCCATGTCCATCGAGGCAAAGCTTCTTCAAATAAGGATTCTTAGCGGCAAAACATTATCCAGTAAAACCTAGACAGCGCTTGCGAAACCACACGAGCTTTCCCTCGCAGACCCGTACCCTATAAAATTATCAAAGCCAGCCAACCCATTTCACCGTTTCTAACATCCAATCGCTGATTGATCCCTGATTCTTACCAGTTTAAACAAACAAAAAAAATCGAGAATAAGACGGCGAAACGTCCTTGTTTACAGTCTTTGGAGGAAGATTTCTAAGTAAACTTTTTCATTGAAGCTTAAAGGACGCTGGTTTTTGGCATTTTTCTTGACATCTTTTTGACAACCCTCTGTCAGATTTTGACACATGCATTTGATCAGGGGTAGGGGGAGGGAGCAAAGACGGGGGAGCCATTTCGCACGAATTATTATTATTACTTTTTCCGTTGTTATATTAACATGCTAAAAGCCGCGTTTTAACTTGTATCTGTGTCAAATAGCTATATCTAGCACTGAAAATTGGATGTAAATGTCGATATATAAAAGCTTTGCAATTGTCTCCTTTAAGACATGCATTTCATCGGCTTTCGCCCCCTTCGAGTTTGGGTTTCTCCCTTCGGTGAAATTTAAGCTTTTAGAAAACAATGCCATGGGCTCCTGACAATGCCGATTCCGCTAGAAGATCAAAAGTTTCTTCTCAGTTTAGCAGTGTCTCATCAAGTCATTTAATTTGTCTTCAGTTTGTTATTGTTTCTGCCAAAATGCGAAATACAGCACAGGGTTATCTCGAGTATGACTTTTCATATTGGCTTACATGGAGGGGTAGACGCATGTACGTACAGTGACGTCGTAGCGAAGCCAAATTTTCTCGCACAGATGAGTTCCATATTTTCTTACCCATGGTGCTCCGCGGGCGGAGCTCCGCTAGAAATTAACGAATGTTACGAAGTCCCCATCAGAAACAAGCCACTGATTTTCACGAGTCGTGTGCTTCAGTAACAGAGTTATCCTTTAAAAAATTGAAGATAAAATGAATCATTTAAACAAACCACTATACTTTTTATTCTTTGAAACTGTTTTGATTAGTCACAGAACGATAACTGATGAGCTACAAATACCTTTTCGTAACATGCATAGAACGCAATAAAGTAATACAAATACAGATGATACAATCCTGACCAAATTAAATGACTTGATGAGACACTGCTAAATTGGGTGCACAAAATACCCGGCCTTTGTGATATGGTGTCATGTATTGGCACCCACAGCATTTTTTTTCTCAACCTTAACTTGCACACCCTCTTTAACCCAGAATGATATTGATGATGGCAATTGACACGATGACTCATGTAAAAAAGGTTGAGCGGATAAACGCTGGGTGAAGGTAGGGGCAGTTAGGATCCTTTGTGTTAAGTTTTGTGAAGGGGTACCAAGAATTTTTGCCACGATTGTATTTTTAAAGGCCCTAAGCTAGAAAACAAGATCCTGTTCACATCACATATTGTTTATATTAAGTTAGACGACTGAGAGATAAATACTTATTGGATCAATAGAGAATGTATAGCATTGTGGAAGCTGTACCAGGTCGCCGAAGCCCGAAGTATGGGGATGTCTGTTGCGATCTTTCTTTTGACCGGGGCTTCTATCTGGCGTAGTTGCCGAGGTTGGCAAAGTTCGCTTCATCCTTGGTCCGACATCCGAGAATTCAACTTCATTTTCCGGCTCAGCAAACTTTGGGTTTACCACGTTCAATGTGGCCGCAATAAAGCTGAAACCTTCGCTGGTTTTGCATTGTGTGTGCCAAAGTTGTTCTTTCGCTTCCTTTCCCTTTCGAAGGAAGAAACAAATTTCCGGTTTGCGCTGATTGCCCAAATTTTGACAGCTCAGGCAGCCGGAAGCGATAGGGAGCATTAGGGGCGGAATTCAAATCGCAGAGAGATCGTTGCAAGCTCTCTTTCTATTTTTCCCTCCTTCCACCCCCCCTCCCCCCACCCCGAGAGAGCTTGCTCGCAGGCTAATATGCTGAAAGCTGGAGGAACCCGGCGTACCATGCAGCAGTATCAGAAATTTTGCTAAAGAAGGTGGAGAAAACCATCAAAATTTGCTTTTGCTTAATTACAGTCTCGGGAAAGAACGATCAAAGAAGAGACTCAAATAATAAAATACATAAAAATTCGCCTTGATTTCATGGAAAGCAAATAGGTAATTCACCCTGTGTTTTTTTTTTAACAGCTCCAGCGGTCTGACCTGCGCCCAATGCGCCGGGTTGAGTTTTGATGAGTGTACCAGGAACGAGACGGAAGTGTCTTGTGAGATGGAGTTTGACGCTTGTGGACGAATAGTAGTGGAGATCGCTAACTCCTCGGTCTTATTTTTAAGAAACTGTATCGAGAGTGCGATTTGTCCCGATGTTTGCCAACAGATTAACTCATCTTTATCTGGCTACGTTTCATCTTGTGACCTCCGATGTTGCAACACTAGCTTATGCAATGCTGGAGTCCGGGAGACACCAACGCCAAGTGCAACACCGGCACCAACAACGGCACCAACACCTGTTCCTACAAATGCACCTTGTAAGTAGCCCGAGGTTAGTTGCTTTTTACGAGATAAGATAGAGATAAACAGTAAGGATTTCTTAGTGGTGCATTCCCGGGGAATACTCTATTCTGCTTGCTAGGTATAAGAAAAGGGCTGCGGGATGATAAATTGCATCTTTGCTTATAAGTCCTGAATTTTCCAATGTATCATTTAGTAACGCCATCAGGAAGTATTGTACAATATTTGAAGTATCAATGGTACCTCATCAGTAAAATACGTAAATATTCGCCTCAATTTCATGAAAAGCAAATAGGTAATACACCCTTTGTGTTTTAACAGCTTTCACTCTGACCTGCGGCCGTTGGGAAAATTCGAAAAGTGATGCATGCACCCGAGTAAGGAGACGGACGAGACTTGCGGGGTGGGTTTTGAATTTAAGCTTTTGTATACAAGTGGAGACGTTTGATCTCGGTACTTCGTCAGCCACCGTTTTGCCGTTCACTTGCCGTTCGTCAGCCGTTCATGGATGGAAGAAGGCCGTTCGAACGGATGCCTGTTGCCGTTCAAAAGGAATTTGCATCCGTTCGCACGACCACGGCTATCCGTTCACAAAAAATATTCAGCCGTTCGCACGGCTAGCGTCATTCGTTCAGAAAAATTCCAGCCCGTTCGAACGGCTTAAGTTATCCGTTCACAAATATTTCGCCCTTTTGAACTGTCGCGCTAACAATTTAATACAACCAAAACAAATTTTCTGCCTGTCGATCGGACTCGTTCGGGTAAAGTCATCGGTTCAAAAAGAAATTTCTTCCGCACTAACTAAAAAGTTTATTTCTATGATATTCAAAAAGCTTTCGATCACTACTGAAGCAAAAGGTTACCGCAATTGGCCATGTTTTAAACGAGTAAGGGTCTGGGAACGTATCCAAAGTTCATTGAAAATCAATGGAATTGAACTAAATCGATTCTCACATGAAAGGGTATATCAAAATAAGCAGTTTCAGCAAGTTTGAGTATGTTTGGCTGAAAGGCCGCCAGACAACATGCATTTAAAACTTAACAAAAATCCCATACAAATGTCTCTATTTCGGAAAGTGTGTCCCTCCAAACCATACAAAGTCTCTAATTTTCACAATTTTCAAACGCCTTTTTTTTCAGCTCCAATTCAACTGAACAGCGTCAAAGTTGGTTAGGTGTCCATTTTTGAGATGCTCTTTCATGCAGTGGAAAAAAATTTTTTCCAATCGATAAATTTTAAAACCTCGTCCCCAGGCCTCTACTCGCTTAGAACATGTCCAATTTAATTTTCTTCTGGTAATAATTCTTGGTTTTCTCATGACGTCATCAAAAAATAAAACTCAAAAGTAAACAGATTTTTGCATTTTTATCTTCATCACGTTAAACACATATTAGAAATGTATCTGCTTCCATGTTTTTCAGCTCGGTAGCGTGCTTCGTTTTTAAAATAGAGCAGTTTGAATTTGTTAGTTTTCCACAGTGTGTGACATAAGAGATGTCTGCCCACAAGCAGGTCACGTACATGAAAACATCGATTCACCGTGTGTTTTTGAGGTTTTAAAAGCCAATATGCCAAGAAAGCCGTCGATGTGGAAGTTTTCAGGCTCAACAGAGTGAAGAAAGCCTTTGAGATAGCTAGAGTAAGTTGCAGATGTATTTCACTCGTTTTCGGCCGCCATGCTGGAGCTCATCAAGATGGGCTCCATCATGGCGTTTCCATACTAAACCCAATAAGTTTGAGTGCTACATTTTGACGAATAACTCGATTACGGGACATCGCACAGCCCTGAAGCTTGGGAATATTGTTTATTTATTACTCTTCTACTATATCTTAATTTCTTGACTTAATCTATTGAATGGTTGACGACTTTATTTTTTACTTGCGTGCCGTGCGCGTGACTGAAAACCAAGAATAGCGAAATAACAAAATAATTACAAAACATGATGAACAATTAACTATAGATGAATAAATAACTTAGGAACAAATTGAGGCAATAAACAGAGCAAAACCCAAAGCTAGAATAGATGCGACAGGGTAACAACAACAGCGTGTAGTTAATTACAGTGGGCCCAACTTGCAAAAACAAAAAATAAGATTGACAGACACCTAACGGCAGACATGTTACAGGACGAGCAAGACTACGGAAACAATCGCATTTAAGACATAAACAGGCCGTGACTGTTCGAAACGATAAAGGCCCGGTTCGAGTCTCAGGCTGGGTCTTAGGGAGCTTTAGCAACGACGACGGCGACGGCAACGAAAACGTCATTTAAAAATCAAGTTTCATGTTTCCGTAACTCTTTCGCGTTTATTCCAGTTTGCATAACTTGGAAAATGTTGGCGAACTTTCCAGGGACTAAATTACTATGAACTGCGTTGAAGTAAGGAAGCCGAAAGAACAATTTACCTTTGTGTGCTCACGTTCTCGAGAAAACCTAAAATTTGGTCATTTCACGTTGTTGTTTTGCAGAGGACGGCAAAGAAATGTACCAAAGTGAAAAATGCACGTGCAGAGCGATTGCTTTTGCTCATTAAACCTATTGTCTTGTGGCGTTCTCGTTGCCGTTGCCGTCCTCGTTGCTAAAGCTCCCTCTTAACTCATTCACGACGGGCTCTGCAATTTTCGGTCACTGAAGACTGGTGCTTTGAAAACCTGTAACTTTTCCAAATCCCGGACTATGTTTGAAATGAGCGATTATTATTGCCAAATACTGAGTTTCTGAGACTTAATCACCCTGTAAACCTACTGAAAGTCTCGATTTTCCTTGAATATGACTGTTTATTCTGTTGCAAAACCAAAAAAAAAAAAAAAACGCTTTTGAAGTTTTGAAGACAAAAAACCCTCTTCAAGCTAAAAGTCCGCATTGGCAGTAAACTTCGACTCAACTTCTTGCAATCTGTTCCAATTTGCCTGCTCACTTCCTTAGCCCGACCTGAGTAACGCTATTTGATTTCAGTTGCTCTCACTGGTGTGACATGTTCGCTTTGCGACCCAAAGGAATTCTGGGATCTTCTTGGATAACTGCCGCGTGTTAGTCCGCCAATTCCCATTTCAGATATTTTTTTTTTAGAACCGTGTCGAGCTACCCGGTCCTGCTGGCAAAATATTGCAGCGATTGTATTATTTACATGTCAAAACTCGTCAAAATTGGAATGCGAGGTCCCGAGGTCCCGGAATCTACTCACAAATCAGCTAGGAACACAAGTTCACTTCGTGAATCACCATGACTTGATCGAAACCGCGGCTCACTTGGTGTGAAATTGATTCTCACCTCTGTCTTCTTCCAGAGGTTTGCCTCTACCCACCAACCCAACTTTATGATGCCAGGCAGGGGGCTTCTGAGGTGGAAAATGGCTCGAAAAACACACTTATAAATCAAATACCTACCGAGCTGTTGCTGACTGTTTACAAATAAACGATAGCTAGCGTGACAAGCGTGACATGAAAGATAGAACCTTCGATGTTGTGGACCAGCAAAATCTCCGTGGTAACCCCTTATATGGAATAACCAGATCGACTTGACCTCAAAACCTCGAAAATTACAGAAAAACACGTAAAAAATGGTCGCCAAGAATGAGTTAAGGGTCTTTGTCGTATTGTTACCTTGGAGAAGAGATTTACTCGACAATAGGGCCGTTTATACGAGAGAAAATAAGCCGCGGCTTACTCTGGCTACGGCTTACATAAGACGCGAACACTCCGTATAAATGGTACAAAATCTACGTTCACGGTTTTCTCAAGCTGCGGCTTATCCTGGCCTAGGAGTTTTTACTCGTATAAATGGTTCCTTTCGCGTCTTATGTAAGCCGCGACCAGAGTAAGCCGCGGCTTATTTTCTCTCGTATAAACGGCCCTAATGTCTCTGTTTACCTCATACCTTCGACCACGGAGAAACTGCTGCGTCTTTTCTCTGGAAAAAACAAAACAAAACAAAACAAAACAAAACAAAACAAAACAAAACGAGACAAGACAAAATAAAACAAAATAAAATAAAACATACAAGCCGCGCTAAGCGCGGGAACACGTGCAACCTGTGCCAGGCGCGGGAAAACGTGCAACTTGCGGCTAAGCGCTGGAAAACATGTAACCTGCACAAACTGTGAGAAAAATGACCAAGCAACAGCTTTTTGAACAGCCTTTTAACAGCCTTTTTTTCCATTATATTTTAATTCAACAATTACGTTTCTTACAAAGGATAACGAAACATTACTCTACCTAAAATACAGATTTACGCATTTTACACGGAATACATACAAATTTGGTCAAAATAGAAGACAGGTGATGAACAAATTACTGCTAACATTAGATTTAAAGTTGCAGCTGTAAAAATGTTAGGGTTTCTTTGTGATTGCAGGTTGACAAAAGGATATTTATATAGAGTACTTTTTTTAAGGAAGAAGAACTGCCCATCTGAGACGAAAGTTTGATAAGCACTTATTAGCGACCGCAATCTGCTCTAAAGTCTGAATTTTATCGGAAAGTCGTAGAAGGAAGCTCTGGAAGCTCAGTACGCCCTTGAATTTGCTTGTACAAAAGATGTGGTATTTTGCTATGAGTATTGAGTAGTTTAATGCCTACCAGTATGAAGATTTTTCGAAAAAACCGCAAAGTATAATACTTCGATTCAAAGAAAGCAATTCATGGGTCTTTTGAAGCCACCAATCCTGAAATGTTTTCCAGAAAGACTGCACTTCAGTGCAGAGGACAAACAGGTGGTTTATAGTTTGTTTTTCAGTTTTGCACAGAGGACAAAAGTCACTTTCAGCTATTCCATCGCGGTGTTAACTAAATTGAGTGGGAAGAATGTTGTGTATAATTTTATATTGAAACATTACGAGTTTGACCTCTTTTGTAATTTTAAACGGAAACAGGTATACCTTTCTAAGGGTTTCTTCGGTAAAGCCACGTCTCAAAATTTTAGTCTGGGAAGTTGGCGGTTTAAAAGTAAATGTTAAAGATTGCCGAGTAGATAGAACTTATGGAGGAATTTGTTACGGGGTTTTCGACAGCGTTAGTATGAACCTGCTGGGTTATTGTTTTTTTCCACTAAGATGGAATGGCATCTACCAAACCATAAAAGGTAGTAAAAGGTACTTCTAGGTTGTGCAACGTCTTGAAATCAGGGTAGTTACAGAAATTTCCATCGGTCTGTTCAATAAATCACGTATGTAGATGATCTTGTGCGAAAACCATCCTTTATAGAAAACTGGTTTCTTATTAATTAAAATATTGCGATTATTCCAGAGAATTTCATTTTGTTAAGGTCTGCTTCATTTTGTTTCGAGTTTTTAAAATCATGCCAATACACCAGAATTGATCGCTAGAAAGAGGGAAGGTGTTCCAGCGAGAGAAAACTAGGGTCATAATTGCATTTGGTCAAGAAAGAGAGGTTACCGTATTGTTGGACCATGAAGTCAGGAATAATTTTCCAAGAAGAGATGACCTCGTTTTGGATTCTTTTAATCCACGCAATTTTCAAAGCTTTCTCCATGATGGCGAAGTCGCACATTTTTAACCCACCTTTCACTATTTCTCCTATGATTGTGCTTCTTTTAACTTTTGCGGGCTTACAGTCCCAGATGAAATTGAAAGTAATCTTGTTTATTTGTTCTACATATTGCTTGGGGACATCCAAAACAGAAGCGTTATATATCAGTTTTGATAGCCCTAGTGTTTTAACAATGTTAATTTTTTCGTAGAGGGTGAGTTTTCTTCTTTTCCAAGTGTTTAAAGTTTGTTTCAAATCTCGTACTTTAGCGCCAAAATTTAGCTCCGTGGTATGCTTACAATTTTGCGAGAAAAAAATTCCGAGAGAGAGTATTGGTTCCTTTGGCCACTTAAAACCAAAGGGCGTGTCTTCGTTATTTTTGCATTGCCCTAGCCACGTTGCCTCAGTTTTGGCGGTGTTTATTTCCAGTCCGGAAGGGAAGCTAAAATTTTCAATGAGATCTAACAGATGGACGACAGAATCCCGATCACGAACAAAAACAGTGGTATCATCAGCATATTGTGTTACTTTTATTTCATCTTTGTTGACTAGAATTCCTTTGATAGACTTGTTGTTTTTTGAAGCTCTTCCAAAAAGTTCGATGCCTGGAACAAAAAGGACTCCTGATAAAGGACATCCTTGTCGTACACTATGTTGAAGACTGGGAAAGAACGTGGAGGCGTGGCCGTTGTTTAAAACACAGGTAGACACGTCATTGTAAAATACGCTAACCAGTTTAGGATATCAGGACCAAAATTAAAAAAGTTTATGGCAGCTTTGAGGTATGACCGTTCAATCGAGTCAAAGGCTTTTTTAAAATCAAGAAAAAGAGCGATCCCTTTCTTGTCTGGCAAGTTTGTGTGTTCTATTACGTCTTGTATTAGCTGAACATTCTCACCAATGTAACGGCCTTTTACGTGACCAGTTTGATCGGGGTTTACAATACTTGGAAGATCCTTTTCAAGTCTTTTAGCGATGGCCTTGGTGGCGATTTTGTATTTAGGAGCGATATAGGCCGCAGATTTTCAAGCAAAGTTTTGTCTTCGAATTTTTTAGGGATAAGTGAGATAATACCTCGCCTCTGGCTTATAGACAGCTTTCGAGATTGGGACGCAAAATTAAAACTTTCCGTCAATTCTTTATTGATTTCGAGCCAGAAGAAGCGATAAAATTCGGCAGGAAAGCCAACAGTACCGGGAGTTTTTCCGGCTTTTAAATCCTTAAGAGCGTTATAGCATTCTTCTGAAGTGATTAGACCTTCACAGGACAGCTTTTCGTCTTCGTTTAAAGGAGTAATGTTATCTGGATTAAAGAAGGTGGACTCTTTGAACTTTTCGGCGTTTATGTTCTTGGATTTATAAAGAGATTCATAGAAGCATTTTTCCTTATCTAGAATATCGAATTGATCTTCTGTATACACATTTTCAGCGATTTTTAGCCTTGTTATTGTCTTATTGGTGTAATTTCGTTTCTCCAGGCCATAGAAGTATTTTGTATTGCGCTCACCATCCTCGTGCCATCTCACTTTACTTCTAAGGATCGCACCTTATGTCCTATGTGCCATAATTTTTTCCAGACGAGATTTTTCTACTTGCAATTCGAGTATGATGTTTTTGTCGTGTGGGTTTTCCTCGGCCTGTTTTTGCAGCATGTTTACTTTTTTCTGCAGAGAAATTTCTTTGTCTCCAAGCGATTTTGCTTTCCTCTTTGAGTACTGTACCGTAAACCTCTCATTTCCATTTTAATTAAATCCCACTTTAAGCCTAAGTCAGGTAAATCAACATACTTGGCCTTAAAACATTGAAGGTTTTCTCGTAAAGCTGCGATGTAAGTCTCGTCTTCAAGCAGTGATGTGTTAAATTTCCAAAAACCGGAACCTTTCAACTGAGCTGACGCCTCCGATAGCAGGTGAATAGAAACAGCCGAATGATCACTTTCGGGAGCCCATAAAATTTCACGCTTCTTTGTCAAAGCGCAAAACTCTTTGGAAATTAAGAAATAACCCAAGCGGCTTTGCATTTTTAAGGATTTATTTCTCCAAGTGAAGCGAGACAGGTTGGGATTTATACTTCGCCAAATGTCGCACAAGTTATGCGAATTGCAAAGATTTTCAATTTGTTTTATGACGGAAGCTTTTTTCGTGCGTGGGTTTCCACCGATCTTATCGTTCTGAGAAATCGCCGCCAATTATTATATTCTCCAAGGCAAACTCTTGTAATTGGTGGTTTAGATGTGTGAAGAAATCAACCTGTTGATTAGCGTCATTTGGCGCGTAAACGTTCACAAGAACAAGAGGAGTGTCGGCTTTTAGTAGTTTCAAGATAATAAACCTCCCTTTTTTTGTTGGAAATGCACTTTTCAATCTTAAGATCCAGAGAGGGGTTTATTAGAATCATCACGCCTTTACTATGGTTTGTTCCATGGCTGAAAAACACTTTGCCACCCCATTCGTTTTCCCATGTGGATGCGCATAAATCAGTGCTGTAGCTCTCTGGAAGGAATATGAAATCTTGTTTTTGTTCATGTAACCATCGAAAAACTAGACGGTGTTTAAGAGACTTATTTAGACCTCTGACATTTAGAGACAGGCATTTTAAATCCACAGTATTACAATCGGCGATGTTTTCTGCAAGTGCGAGCACAGGGTCGGGCGACTGAGAATGCAAAGCTTCCCGAAAACACTTTTTGAGAGCAATTTATGCCGCTAACTAATAATTCGAACAAGCAATCACATAATTTGAGAAACGGAGGAAGCACGAGCAGCAATCTTATCAAACATAAACGTGGGAAACAGACATAAACATAAGCAACAAAGCAACTTACACTCAAACGAAGCCACATAAACATGTCAAAACTACAATGAAACTTGATCGGTGTCCGGGAATGGCCAAATCGGGTTCCAGGATAAAGGCTGGATAGAAGAAATCATAACTTTCTCTTGAAGGAAATTAAGAGGTAGCGGGACGAAAATCTTGTGGGATATTGGAGACATTGAAAGCTTCTTTGTTAATATACAGGGTTTCGCTTCACACCCTCAATCAAAGTTTTTCTCTCTTCTTGGATCGACCTAGCATAATCCTTCGTAATATAAGCATCTTTGTAGCGATGGGAAAGTTTTAGACGGTTTTTAACGGCGAACACCTCATCTCTGTCTTTCCTCACAACGCGCGAACCTTGCAATAATAGGGCGAGGGCGCCTCGGAGAGTTGTTTTCAGTATTCCGCGACGGCGGTTTTCCAACACGGTGCACGGCATGAAATCTTATGTGCTGTGGCTTTATCTTTAGCTCGTTTTGGATTATGTCGTAGACTATATCAGAGTAATTTTCGTCAGTGTTTTCGGGGATGTTCATGAACCTTAAGTTTTCTCTCCTTGTGTAATCTTCCAGGGTAACAAGACTTTCTTCTGTTCTTTGTTATGTCATTTTCAGAAGCGCAGTTTCGGCTTGAGATTTAGCAAGCTCCTCTTTTAGTAGCTTGATTTCCCGTGACTGACAGTCGAGCATCTCCTGATGCGACCTCTTTGAGTCCTTGTAAGTCTTGAACTCTTCCTGGACATCTTCAATCGTGGCCCACATTCTCGAGGGATTTTTCGATCTCTCTGATTGAACATTTGACACCTTCCATTTCTTGCATAAGCTCGCATCTTAGAGTTGATACTTCAGTATGTAAATTGGTGAAATTATCCTCCATTCTGCTTTCTATAGCGTTTAGTTTGTCTAAGATGAGTTTCAAGGACAGAGGTGAATCAGTTTCCACGTTGTTGTCCATCTCACCGCGATTTCGCTTCGGCGTAGGTTGAGAAGTTCAACTTGAGCTCGATGAACGTTGTGCTCGTTTCCACATTCAAAACACAGTCAAGCCTTCATAAATAAGTTTTGCAAACTTCAGCCGCTACCGCCAGTACTCATGTTTAAAAAAAGAAAAAGAGAGAACCTATTTAGGCATTCCCGGCTACGAGATTACAGAGCGGGAAAAACGCGTCAGGCGGCCATCTTCGCTACCACGCGTCTGGCTTTTTGAACAGTTATGACAGGGTGCAAACTCTGCAAAAGAGTCAAATTTGGCCGATTTCCCAGTTACATTTACCGGGTAATTAAGACGCAAATCGATCCTGGACGGGCAAAGCCTTGTGATATTTGAGGACGCGTTATTTGAAAAATCTTTTGGGCATATCGCAAGTGATTTAACGGTGACGTGCTCTTACTCAAATTTAAAGATCTCTCTAGCAGATACGAAATAAAAACGAGCTTCAGAAAAATCTAAAACAACACATGCAACAGAAAAAATAGTCTCCTTCGCAGCCGTTTTTGGGATGTCACGCAACGCTACTTGTTAAAACTGTTAAGTTTTGATATCGGTGTTTCTTTGCTTTCTTGCCAGCAAACGATGCGAGTGAAACGTTCAAATGGAATTAGCATGATGATCTATTTTCCGAGCTTTTCAAAAGTTCTGAGATAAAAATGAAACGAAATTGTTGGAGTTGTTTTCTAGTGATTATTTCATCGATCATTTTCGTCAAAAAACAAATAATTGAACGATAAGCAATAATGACAATAATGACTGTGTCTTAATGATATATGAAATGAATTGATCCTTAGTGTTTCGTTTTCAGAAGATATCTTATTTTCTTTTATAGTAGGTAAGGATGTTAATTATTCATTTCGCCAAAATTTTGCGCCGGAAAAAAAGTCAATTTAGTTTCTTTAAATATTGGTGTTGGAAAACATGATGTACCTCGTTAAGGTCGTACCTATAAATAGCTTTTGAAAGAAGCTTCCTGCTCCATAAAACATAATAAATATTGCTTCACGAACGCACAACTACGCACTACGCATGCACTGTCAGTCTTAACTCATTTTCCCTTGGTCTTAATGAACCAGACCCCAGACCTTTTCTCGGGCTTCACGCCTCTTCCCGCCGTCACGCCAGTTAGACATGCGCCAACGGGAAGAGCTCTGGGGTCGAGAATGTCAATGAACATATTTACCATGCAGTTGGCAATAGCTGGTCACATATAGGCTTCCTGGAAGCTTTCTACATAAGGAACTTAATGTCTACGAGTAATAAGGGCCTTAAAGCCTCCCGAGAAAGTTAGACTTAATTTTAATAGCTCCATTTATTCTGCTTGCCCACGAATTGCTATTATCTCAGGTATAAATACTGCTTTTCTACATCCTTGTGACACCTACTGGAATAGAGTTGAAGTATTGTATTTTCAAATCTATTCTTGCGTGAAGTAAAACTTAGTTTTGCAATGCTTTCAATTCTCGGCCTCGCTTTTTTCCTACTTAACTCCAAAATGTCGGATGGCTCTAGTTTTTGAACGCACTACTAAGTAGCTTACATCTTCACAGTATTCAAAGTTGAAGACTCATTTTGTTTAGTACCCTTCTCAAGAACTTTCATTCCAAAGATAACTCAAGGACTTAGTCGGTATAGAAGTTGGCGGCTTCAGAGTTTTCTGAACTCACTACCAAGTAGCTTACATCTTCACACTATAATACTATCCACAGATTCAAAGTTAAAGAGCCACTTTGTGTAAAATAGTAACCTTCACAATAATTTCTCTCAAAAAGGTAACACAAGGACTTCGTCGGCATAGAATTTGGTTGACATGCAAATCTCGTTCTAAAATTAATCCGATTTTAGCACCGTTGGCTCTTGGCAGGGGTACGAATATAAATCACCACTCCTTTACTTAATGTTTCTAAACCCTTTCATCATAACGAGCAATCAATGGCTGCGGTTACACTAGCCATTTTGCCCTTGGGTAAATGGCTTTTTCCCACGGGGAAGTAATCTTTTGTGTGTAACCGATCTGCTCAAAGTGAAATTGCCTCCGGGAAATTTCCATGGATACGTAAAAAAGAACAAAAGAATTGCCCATGACAGTTCCTGATGTAAGTCTTATGGTTAAGAAGACCACAAAGCGGCTCAACGAATCACAAGATTGCCGAACGCAAGGAAACCACGCCAGTGCTGTGATGATATGTGTTAACAACATAATATGACTGGATTTCGCGCAATGATGTGAGTATTTTTTTTACGTTTCTATTTGTATCGTGTACAAGAACCGCCAAATGCAAATCAGTATCAGCATGCAGTTTCCCCGTTTTCCTGCAGAAGGCCGTTTGCAGTTTGCTCCGTCTGGTCGTCCTTGTAGTCGAAAGCACCAGCAGTAGCGGGTATTTACCAAGTGAATCAACTGAAGCGAAAAGCAAGCGCTGTAGCTGGTCAAACCCAGAGGTGAATATCAGCCTTAACAAAGACAACGAGAAGCGCTCATTTGTGCAGGGAAGCCGAAATCGAGACATCGAAAAATTAAGTAATGGGAAGGCATATTCGATAAATATAAAAGTGTCGGTGACAACGACAACAGGACCGGAAGAGACAGCAAGACCTGCGAATTTTACGGTTGACATCGATGAATTTATGGCCAGGTGAGCTCACATTGAGTCAACCCCAAATTTGTAAAGGAAACCAACGTGGCATCACAAAAAGAAAAGGCAGTGAAGATGTGGGTGGCGAGAATGGCGATTGCGTAGCAACAACTGCTGATCCTATTACCGATACCAGGAGAAGACAACAAAGCAAAAACACCAAATCAAAAGAAAAATCCGTCAGGTCTTCAACGAAAACAGCGAAAGACGTCAAGTGTCGAAGCGCCGTGACAATTACTGAAATCAAGCCAAAGAAAAATTCAAAGTTCAGATCTTCCATGTTTGCATGGAAGTTTCCCGTCAAAACAGGTCAACGTTTATCTTGCCCTTGGGTAATTTACAAGCGTGTAACCACAAACGGGGAGTCGATCATAACCCAAGGTAAACCCAACCCGAGCCATAACCCCAAGGCTCCCCATGGGCAAGAGGTCTAGTGTAACCTCTAATGCGAAATCCTTTCACAAACCAACGTTTACCGAAGTGATTTCTCTCTCACAAACACATAGAGCGGAACAACAGTTGCATCCTTTGCTATGTGCTCTGCCTCAGAGAAATGCTAAAAGAGACAGAACACCTCAGCCTTAAGTTTCTTGTTTCACTGAGACTACTCGCGCCTACCTACCTCTACTTTCTTTAGCAATTTCTGCTCTGTTTTTGTTATTTTTGTTATCCATTTTAAGGCACGGGTTTTCAGGAGCAATGTCATGTGAGTTTTACGGTTTTAGGCCAAGAAGGTGTTAAAATCATTAGTCAGTGCGTTTCGGTTGAACCCTAACTGCATAGTTTGCTGTATGGAGTACCCCACCCCCACCCCTCCACACATACAGACACACACCTCTCAACCACCCGAGACATTTCACTGATATGTTCCCTTTGTAGATGGCATTACAACGGTTAATACCCGACACGAACAACGACGTAAGGCCTCTTTGAAAAAATGACTTACGTTATCGCTTCCATACGAATTCAAAGCTTGACACGGAAAGTCACCCTAACTAGGATTAGTGAACTCCTGCTGATGGGTCTGCTGATGTAACATGCAGAAAGTTAGGGAGCGATACCTTCAGCCGGCTAATACTTGACCATGTTGAAATTTCGAAAGCTTTGGAATGTGTACTTTAGACTTTATAACAATTAACGGCTTGAATATTAGAGAAGGGTTGGTTTCGACGCTCGAGTGTTTCCATGGATACGGAGAACACGAAGTGACCCCAACCTATACAAACTCCCTTAAATGAGAAATATTGCAATGCCATTAATTCCTCGTATTCAGTTGAGGGTGTTGTACTTAGCATGGGGCGTCGATTAACCGTAGTTCAAGTGTACTGGTATCTGATCAACAAATGATAGCCCGCGTTATACCGTCTGTTTCAAGTCTCTTCCAATAATAACTTATCTTAGGGACTTTCTCCTTTCCCTGGGGGAGGGAGAGTAGAAATTATAGTTAGTCGTTATATGATGGATCAACCACAACCATTCTCTTCCCTTACCCTAACTCTATAAGAGAGTAAACGGTCTATCACATGAATGATGTAAAAAAAGGTAAAGAAACTTTATTTATACAAAGTTACAATTTAAAGCTGCAAACTTGTGGGGCTGGAGTATCTGGTGAAAAACCTCTCGGAGCAGAGTAGAGAACCAACAAACTCAGCCCACTTATGACGCCGAGTCCAGGAATCGAACCCGCGACACATTGGTGGAAGGCCTGTGCTCTTACCACTGCGCCAACCCGCGGTTTGCGTTTTGTTCTTATTGAATGAAGAGTAAACGGTCCTATAGTATGACATAATTAATTTCTCTGGTCACTGGGTACTGGATCGATAGTGTTCTGCGATGGATTGTGGGACTGGAGAAAAACACGCGCGAACGAAATTGTACTACGCTAGCGTCGCGTCTCCTCACAATTTCATGCGCGCGTCTTTCTCCCAACCCACAATCCATCGCCGAATTGCACCGTAAATTCTCGCCTTATGCAAGGCCCTAGAAATTCACCGAATCAAGGCTCTTGTGGATCCGCTTTCGTGTTGTCGGTTACATTTGTAATGCGCAGTATTAAAGTGGTTAGCAAGTGGAAGACCATTGAAATGCAATGTTGAGAGAGGCGGCTAAACGGTCAAACATGTTCGTCCAACACGACGTTGGATGAAAATGTTTGATTGTTTAGCCGGGGCTTTGGGGTGCATTGGGAGAGGGGAGGGGATACTCAGGGGGTCGTGACTAGAATGAATATACTCCAAAGTCAGGTCACAATCTTAGTTTTGTGTATATAAAGTACCAAAGGATCTTAAAGGTTTAAAAAAAAAGTCTTTCAAAAGAGCATACAAAGGGTCGAACCGGGGATATGGGCGTCATAACGATATCCTTATCCACTACACCAACAATTGGTAGCTGACGCCGGGGATGCACGTGTTGACAAATTTATATGGTATCACCATAACAATATATGAAAACTAACCATTTCGAGTCAGCGCTTAGGCCTAATCACTAGCGATCAATGTCTAACTCAGCAGTTCTTCCCTTCCTTTAAACAGAGTGTTGTTTCGGGTTAACACTGAGATTGTCGGTTGTTTCCATATAACGTCACCAAATTTCGACATATGTTATATTGTATATGTCTCACCTTTTTGGGAGTATCCATTCTAGTGATAACCATACTCAGGGATGGTAGTCATGGTGAGAGTCGAATTAAACACAGTGGAATTATACGCACGCCTGGCCAGGCGTGAATGTGGTCGAATGCATCATCGGAATTTAGAATGATATCACGTTCTGCCAGAACTGCGAGGAAACGAGTCAAAAGAGTAGAATCACGATTAAATATGCAATTGTTTCTTGAATGATATCCAGCTGTAAAAAACAGCTCCAAGTAGTCTCTGAATACCACACTGTTGGACGAATTTATTGCACCACAAAAAGAAACGTTTTGAGAGGTCCAGAGAGTACAAAGTTCGAAAAATTTTAGAATGATTAACAGTTGAGAGGAAAATTTCATGTGTAATTGTGGCCTACTTGTGGATGTACACAATAAAGTATATTTCCGATTTCTTGAAGGAATATTACAACAGGAAATTTTTACTACGTCGTCACTTAACCACAGCTCACAGTTGTCATTTAAATGTTCCTTTCCGTTTTTAAGTTTGTAATGTCAGAGAGATTTTAATTATAATAGCATTCTGTGCGTAGTAGTAACATGACGACATCTTCGTAGAAGGTACTTGTGTGAAAATGAGTGTCACACAGAAGAACAATATCATGACTTGTGTTCTCTTCAATGTACTTCCTGGATTCTTTTTCAAAGTCGAGAAACTTCCTTTTTTCTGTACTAAATTTAAGTAAGAATGATTGCGTCTAAACTTTTAAGTTTATTTACACAACGCTGCTGACATAACGTTTTGAGTTCTTGTGTTTTATAAGAAACACAGTACTGATAAAACATTCCCAAACGTTATGCGTTTAACTGACCCAAAACGTTTGCAATAAAGGCGCCCCGGTTTGTAGCGTACACTCTTTCTTGAGATTTAGAAAACCTCTCTTTTTGAATATAAAGTAACTTGTAATCAGATGTTAAGGTTAAGCTCAGCCGAGGGAAAACAATCTTATTGTTTTATTTGTGGACATTTTGAAGCTCGAAATGTTCCAGTTGCATTTAAGTCAACCCAGGCGTGACAAGGAGACATAAAGAGCTGTGAGAGTGATCTGAAAGAACCTGTTGCAACAAGAAAACGACATTGTGACATAAGGTCGTTGGAATACTCTTTAAATCAGCGTCGAATATTTTCCAGTATAAAACTTTTCATTAAAAGAGCGAATTCTACACTTCTTTCTCACACCCTTTGCTTCGATGAGCACTAAATATTCATTAGTGAGAACAACAAAGCCACTGAATCAAGCAGCAGCAGGGTCGGATTTTGAAGTAGGGGTACGTGCAAATTAAAAAAAGAAAATTAAGATAACCTTTTTGCTCTTGTATTTATAATTCACTATAATGTACTTCTTTGGTCATGACCTCGAGGCGGTTGATTGTTTCAACTATAAGAGACAGTAAATTGGTTGTGGTAAGTTAGTGAACCCTTTCGCTAAAGTCAGACGCTGCTTTTTGAAGCTATGGAATTTGGCTGTAAAGTTAAAAATGAAATAGAGAGGGCTCGATATTTCGAATTCAAAATGTGGCCATTCTTCGTTCCTTGTGATTCACTTGCAATATCTGTAATTGAAGTTGCACATTATTAGTGACAGAATTAACAAAGGAAACCTGTCCATACGGAACTTTTCAATTCGTTTAGTGATGAAACTATGAAGCCCAAAGTAGCGTTGACGCAAGTACATATCAACTAAAATAACTTTGGTCAATTCTCGCGGATTAAAGAACACTAACGCACTTTTGAGATATCAAAGAACTTTAAGAACTGTTCCGGCTTCTTCTTCTCCTTATAGTCTATCAGTATTTTTACCCTGTAATAGCTTATTTTTTTTGCGAGATCACAATACTCAGTCTTGCGGAAATAATATTAGCCCGAGGCAACACAATACCACGGCGACACATTAAAAATATTTTAATTGTCATTGTGAAACTACTGGCTCCATTTGGTTGATATCAAACTGCGTTTAGAAGCAAGAGCGCGAACAGCGATGTCTTCTGACAAGGGAATCATGGCCGCTCTCTTTGTAACTCTGCTTATGATTGGAGGAGCCTATAGCCAGAGTTGTAAGTAGACAAACTGTTTTTGTCTTCTTGGTGTGTGGAAGTCTTAGGAGCGCAAACTACAATCAACTGAATGTGGAAGGGGTGGAAATTAATGCATATTACAAAGTAACCATCAGAAACAAGCTACTGAATTTCACTAGTTGTAGCCGGCATTGATTTTATGCGGTAACAAGGTTATGTTTTAAAATGAATCATTTAAACAAACCACTATACTTTTCAGTGAAGTTCTTTGAAAGAGTTTTGATTGGTCACGAAACGATATCTGATGAGCTACAAATACTTTTCGTAACATGCATGGAACGCGCGCGATCAGGAAATACCTGTTAATAATTCGACAACTTGCAAACTTTTAAATCATCTGCTGTCTTTAAAGACGTTTGAAGAGACCTAAGCAAATAGTTACGTTCATTTGAAGTCCAAAAGGGTTGTCACGAAAGAAGCTTTTAACTTCTCCGTCGCATATATTACTCGACTAATTAGATTGATAAATCGCGTACTGAAGGCTGCGGTAGAAGTTTTTGAAGTTCGTTGAAATCGTCAGCCGACTGTTTCTCGCAGCTGTCACAGCAGTTACAGCTAAATTACAGGGCAAAATATTTCATTCGACAGAAACAGTGCACAACTGGCAGAAATGCGATGTTTAACGAGCTTATTAAATTGAACAAGAAGCAATGACGTTTGCAACTGTTTCTTAGTAATTAAATCGCGATACTCGCTAAAGAATGTTTCCCGGGAATGTTTGTAGTCACCCTATAGTGTAGCGATGGATTGTACACAAAATAGATTAGACAAGAAAAAAACACTTAGTTATATTGTCTACATTTAGATTCCCTTTGCGCGCTTTTTCTGTCGCTCCTTCCATCACACAAACGTGAGCGTAACGGCTGGGGGTCATGAATAAACTTTCCCTTTTCCTGGCTAACTTGCCACAAGCTGACATGACAAGTAATTGCTTTATGCTTAATTGAAAGAACATCCTGTTCCTCTGTTCTTTCTGACTGGCCGATAGTCGCAATAGAATCGTCTGCGTGTCGGTAACTTGACAGACTACACCACAT
The DNA here is from genome assembly GCA_016490735.1 of Pachyseris speciosa. Classification (NCBI taxonomy): domain Eukaryota; kingdom Metazoa; phylum Cnidaria; class Anthozoa; order Scleractinia; family Pachyseridae; genus Pachyseris; species Pachyseris speciosa. The sequence goes on from JAEMWC010000029.1 coordinate 518,382, forward strand.
ACTTAGAGTCAAGGATGTGTGAGGAATGTAGAACTTGCTATAGGGGAGGGGGGGGGGGAATATTCTCCGCTGCAAAGACACTTGGTGTACCTTTTCCACCTTTGTAATCGTAGCAAGATTTCAAAATTTAGCACATCAAGGACTGCTGGTGTCGAATAACAGACTGTGAACCCAAAAAGAAGCAATATAATCGAAAGTCAGCAAACACTGCAAAGGCAAGTTAAGATTGCGATTCAATCACTAAGGAAGCTCGTAGCCCTGCTCTTATAGTGCCATTGAGAATATTTTATGTGTCTATGGCCTGTCTTGTACACTGTAAGAATTATACAATTATTTGTTTTATTACATGACAGGTTTTTTCCTTCAAACAATAGCTAGTATGTGGACGTTCAGCTCAGTTTAGTTCAGTTCAAGGTTTGTTTTTCTTGCGGAACCTACCCCTGTGAGAATTTATTGGGATCCCCCTTCACCCGTTCCCCAATTTGTTCACGATGTTGTCAGTATTTTCTCGATTAGACTACCTTTCTCTTACAATCTTCATAATACTCCGTCTATCTATACACCACCGACAGTGTCGAAAATCTAGACATTTGGAGGAGAAACTGGTTTCAACTGCATAATGTTTATAAACATAAGTTACTAGATCTCGATCACCCGCTAACTTTCTCGGATGAATTTTTGTTCGCACTGAAATGTTCACGAAAGCTTGCGCTGGAGTTTATTTAACACTTATTGTAGCTGACGGAGAGTAAATAAAGATCGTTTAGATTTGAAATCTGCGCATATTTAAAGGGGAGCTCAAGGTTTGTTTCCAGCGTATTGTCACTGTAATGCCGGAAAAAGGAGTCGACTCGGTCACGGAGCTCACTGATTTCATCAGCACACGGCAGTAGCCAAGGAACTGGGCCTCTGGCCTTGTTTCTCCATGTAACCACAAGCTCTCAGTCAGCATTATTTTGAATTAGTTAAAACTGATCAATTCGCTTGGTTCTGAAGCCACTGGATTCTGGTATATTAGTCCTTTTGTAGCGGCCTGTGTGATGTGCCCATCCATGTATTGAAAAGATATCAAGCTTTCAAAACTGCTACTTATTTCTGACATCAAGTCAGAAATGATGTTATGCCGGGGTGGTTATAACTTTTGAGTTTGTGAAGTACTCATAAAACGTGACCATTCAAACTGGAGGTTAGCCGGGATCAACACTTCTTTTTTCAATCCAAATGGTAATTCCAGAGTACTATTATAATCAGATAACGGAACGAGTCTTGTGGAGCTGTGAACTCTCGAAGGTATGCTATACAAGATTCTCAGTCTAGCCATCGACTTTAGTTTAAGACCAAACCGGAGTCAACCGAGATCGAACAGTACTTTCCTGTGATGGAGTTTACTTTGCTATGCCTGATTAAGGTACTTTTAACCATTGAGTGGCTGAAGTATGACCTTTTTGAAATGAAGAATATTTAGCTGTTTTCACCTCAATTATACTGAGATTGGAAACTTCTCGCGGGAAAATCAGTGTGGAACACACAAACATAACAACAACGCGGTCGAAAATAAATTCTGTATATAGTCAGTTAGTTAAACATAGCAACATTCCTAAATGCTGTGCGAACTCATCTTTATTTAACCTCTTCAATTCCCGGTCTGTTTTAAATCTCAGAGATACGCGCATTGTTATATACACAGGTCTTGCTATCTTGGAGGGGGAAGGGAAGCAGCTGTAGCTGACTTGAATTTACAGCAATTAAAACACTTTGGTTGGCCTCTCAGAACGCTGGAGATCGTATTTCCGAGGCTACCATTATTTTCAAAATTTTCCGGGAGAGCATGCCCCCGGACCCCCCTTAATGCCCCTGCCTTTGGCGGTCGTTTATTCGAAGCCCCTTTCTATAGGGGAATCCTTGTTTACAATATTTGCCTCATTAGCATGAACAATTCAGTTTCTGATAGAGCTACAAATAAATCAGTTCTGAATATTGAAAGGTCATAGTATGAATAACTCTGCCAATGAATATGAGCCTCATGTATTGAATACTTTTTGTGCAACGCGGGTTTAAAAACTCAAAATTTTGCAAAGAATGTATGAGCTCATTAGTGCTTTTGCCACCCAGAAATTTTGCAGTTTTTGGAAGACAATATCTCCTTGAATACTATACTTAAAGAGCTAAAACTTTCACAATATATTAAATTTCACTAGCTCTTTAGCTGCCTGGAGTCAAATCACATCTAACATGTTTCCTTCTGTAAGCAAAGCCTTATGCAAACGAGCAAAAATGTAAACAATGACGTAAGCATGAATCCCCCTATAAAACCTAAATCCACCCCAGCAGCAGCATTGCCACAATTAACATTCAAAAGGCATATGTCAATAAGACGGGGCAAAATGACATGTTAAGGATCATTAACATTGGGGGCGCGGCGAAATAATCGCTCCTCATACCTCATCTAGGCTTAAGCCGTGAGTGGATCTTTTCTCGTTTTAAACTTTTGAAATGTTTCCCTAGGGTTTTCCTCCGCTAATGGTGGTGACGAATTAATATTAAGTCGCTAGAAAAATCTCGTTGCATCAGTGAGATACAAGTTTATTCGGGCAAACAACGCTCGGTGCCCCCACCCCTACCTCGAAAAAATTTTCCCCGTACGCCCATGAGTGGCTGCGAAACAAAGTTTCAATTTTGGCACCTATCTGAAGTTTCACTTTATGTTCATGAAATCAGATAACAACAACAGTGTAGTTTCGTTTTATCTTGTCGTGCAGACCATAATGCTATCAAACCAAATATCATCTTCAAATATACATCGCTAAAGGGGTTCCCAGTCACGCAGTCAAATTGTCCGCCTTTGATATCAGCTATTTCCCCAGCCCCCTCCCCTTAGGAGTGCTCAGAGAAATAATTGCAATCAAGTTCCGTGATAGAAGTTCTGTTTATTTGTAGAAAAAAAATTGACGCTTTACTTAAGTTTGTGAATTCAAATAACACCGAACCCACGTTTAATCTAAGGTAGAACAAATTAAACTACATATTCCCGACAAATTGACGGGTTTTTAGGTTTGACTTTGTTAATCTTTTCCTTTAATTTAGCTACAACGTCGATAACACCATCGATGTCAGCATCATCATCGATGTCGCAGTCGGTGTCACCATCTATGTCACAGTCCATGTCAACATCGACGTCAGAGTCCATGTCAACATCTATGTCAAATTCTAATTCACAGTCCATGTCATCATCGACGTCAGAGTCCATGTCACCATCTACGTCACAGTCCATGTCAACATCTATGTCAAATTCTACTTCACAGTCCATGTCATCATCTACGTCAGATTCCATGTCACCATCTACGTCACAGTCCATGTCAACATCTATGTCAAATTCTACTTCACAGTCCATGTCATCATCTACGTCAGATTCCATGTCACCATCTACGTCACAGTCCATGTCAACATCTATGTCAAATTCTACTTCACAGTCCATGTCACCATCTACGTCTCAGTCCATGTCAACATCGATGTCAAATTCTACTTCACAGTCCACGTCATCATCTACGTCAGAGTCCATGACAACATCCACGTCACCGTCCATGTCACAATCAACTTCGCCATCAGTGTCGCAATCCATGCCACCAGTAGTTTCGCAGTCTATTGCACCATCGGTGACACAGCAAACACTGGCCTCATCCTCTGTAAGCACGCCGGACCAAGGGACAGGTGGCGGGCAAGAGGGTGAAAAAGGTAATGACAGTAGAAAAATTGGTAGTTTTCTACCATTATGTGTGGAAAATCCATTGCCAACGTAATTGTGCCCCGGACAATCACAGTATCCATAACCAAACAAATGATCCAATCAGAAATGATAAGAAATTTAAGCGATAGACAAGGAGTGAGGGAAAAATGCGTTGTGTTTAAGTGGATCAATTAGACTGGCTACTCATTGATTGAGGTAGTGGAGCGAGAATAGAAAAGTAGAATCTAAACAAGAATCCATCTTCATAACAGAACAATAAAATCTGTCGTTGCACTAAATCCTTTTTAGAACACATTGTTCTGGAAGAGATCTTAAATTAAGTGTCATAAAAAGAAAACCAATCTTGTTATTAGTCTAGTTTCCTTTTGCTCGAGTTGTTTATGTCTCGATATGTTTTCGCGGACGCTGTAATGGGTATTGATAGTGTAGGATAAGGAGATTATTAAATGGCCCACGACGTTTTCTGTCTGTTTCGAGGTTGTACAAATTGCGATTCCTTCAACAGTCTCCCTTGTTGCCTAATTAAGTGACATAAATCAGAGTTCACTTCATAAAATTGAACACTCCCAGAAACTAAAAGCAACAACAACAACAACAACAACATGCTTTATTTTCCCCATTTAGTGACATTACAGACATACAATCATTGAAATAAAAAGAAAAAGAGGGGACTGGCTACCTGAAATAACCATAAAGTTAAAAAGGGCAGGCAGCCAGTTTAACAAAACTAATCATACTAATTTAGGTCGGTACACAAGCAGATACAAACATACATACACACATGTAACAAAACCGTGAGCAAAAATAAGGTTATGGAAAGAGAAAATACTATAAAGGTTGTTTAGAGCGCTTTTTCAACGGTAGATTGGGTACTGCATTTGAATGGAAATTTAGATTATCATACTGTCGGTTTGGAGGTGACGCTAACACAGAAAGACAGTCCAAAACCCTTTAGTGGAGCTGGGGCTGGTGTGGAGGTTGAATAACCTTCCTCGTGAAAACGAGACGATGCTGGTAAAATGGACAATTAACTCTCCTGTCCTCCACCCCCCCCCCCCCCCACACCCCTTAATAAGAGACGCAATCTGACTGATTAAGATGTTTTGGGGTGGTTACACCTTCACGATCTCCCTGGGCATTCGTATCAACATAAATACCCCATTCCCCCCACCCCGTCACTTCTCCCCGAAAAAGCCGAATCCTCCCATAAGGCAGAAAAAAATTAGGAAAGTACGAAGACATTCTATTAAATTCTATTCTTTCATTTTTTAGATTCAGAGTCCACACGTAAGACGATTGTGGTTCTGCTATCCGTGTCTATTGGTGTGGTTTGTTTTGGCGTCATCATCATAATAATAGCAGTTGTCTGTGTATTTAAGAGGTAAGATCAAAACTATTTATGTGTGAAGGCGTAAAATGAAAACTCTGACTTAAAGGGGCTAATAATTATATTATATCTTTTATTTACCCTCGGCAGTACTTATTGCACAATTGCAAGTGGGGCCGAGTAAATACAGAAACAAATAATTCAAAAAAAAAAAAATAATAATAATAAAGATGATAAGAATCCCAACTGGCCGGAGGCAAACCAGTTGGCTATTTACAAGGATCTCCGAGGAGCTGAACCAGGGACTACCCAGATCAACACCATCTAGTGGCTAGAGCGGGATTTGAACCCGGCGTGACCGCATTGAAATCCAGCGGCCATCCTGCCTCCTGTGTAAATGTCACACGTATTTCAAAACTCGGGTCAAATGAAAACTAAGAACATTTTTAGACGCAAAATGTTCTTAGAACTCCAAAACGAAGACATGGATCGCAAGTTAATTCTTGGAGGGAGAACAATTAACGATAACTTGATATTTGCTTCTTACTAGACGCGGGGGCTAAAACTTGACAAACAGCGGCCCGAAGGCTTTCTGGTTGCAATCCGGTTTCATCCTGTCCATCCATTGACAAGGGCATTTGTCTATGAGTTCACTGTGCTAGTAGGAGTAGTTTTGAAAACGACTGGACTGTTGTTTAGGTTTCCATCGATACGAACGTCTCTTCTGGCTTGTTAAATTAATAATTAACCAATTAATCACTAATTATTAATTAATAATTTAATTATAATTAATATTAATTAAATAACAATTAAATTTTTCGGTTAAAACCATCCGACTATCCAATAGTCTCTTCTGCAGGAAAAAATTCAAACCGCAGACAAAACCAAAACGACAGTCATTGAAAGCTACATTCCTCGCCATAAACACTTGTAACACGCGAAAACTGGGGAAAACATTTTTGCAAGCGTCTGGCTCTTCCTCCTCCTCAACAGAGAGAGTCAGTGTCACAAGTAATTTGTCTGAGAGTGTAGGTTTCCCAGCTAATTGGTGTTACGCCTAGACACAATAAAAATCGTTGGAAACTAAATTAGATTCTTCTGTTGTTTTCAGGATTTAACAAGAAGAGAGGCCGGCGAGTACGAGGAGTGATTGAGGGGGAAATTGTAATTTCTGACAACAAGAACGCCAACAAAGCCAACAGCGTTAACCTAGTCACCGATAACGGAGTAAAAAGTCCATCATTCGCTCCACCATCTTCGTTTATGTGAAATAGGGCTTACATTCGCTTCCTTTTTGTTAACAACAATCCACTGTAGTCTAAAAACGGTAAACTTGTAGTAATAGGTTTGTTTTTTCTGTCTGCCGGTACGGTGCGTGCGGCCAAAAACACGTTTCATCTTAGTAGCAACAACAGATTTGCACCCCATGAAGTCTAGCCTGTGTACATTTTAACCAACAAACTTTCGAATTGTACTTCCGCAAACCTAAGCGTTTCAAGACAATATTCCATCACGTTCATGTAGCATTAAAAACAACCATCAAAAACAAACGTGATAGTTAGTAGTAGTAACTGTACATTAACAGCATCCACGGAGCGAGCAGGTTTCTATAAGAAGTTCGAGAAAGCGGGAGTTTGTTTACAAGTCCACTGTACCAATCAGGATCGCTTTCATTTGAATGGTCACTAGAAGTTAATATTTACGCACTCAAATTATTGCAAATTACTTATACAGTATACAAGGATGTGGTCCAAGAAATATATTTTGGGAGCCCAAACCCAGAACCTTTGAAATTCAGGTTGCCCTGCATAGTAATTTTGTGCAAAAACTAATATTTCCTTGTCGCCCAAAGGCAAAAGTAAGTCTCCAGGGGCCACAGGGCCCAGCTAGAGCACAGCCCTGGTATGATAGACAGTAACATAGGAACGTACTGCTCGGTAGCCTTCATTTAAATGGTCAAACGTTAGGATTATATGTAAACGTTACAACCACATTGTACAATATATATGGGTTATTGACCAAGCGTGAGGTCAAGATGGCGGGATATTGGCCAAGTTCTTTCTTTGCGTGTTTATGGACCGAGACGAAGTCGAGGTCCATAAACACGCCAAAAATGAACGAGGCCAATATCCCACTATCTTGACCGAATAAGCTTGGTCAATAAAGGATTTATTATATGACTCAAAGGACGCTATTAAAAGACAGTTAAACGCGGGACGAACGGGCTATCCCGAGCAGTCAAGATGGCTCCATCTTGACCTCGCGGGTTGCCAATCACAGCAGGAGAATTGATTCATCTTGACCGCTGAAAGGGCCAGTCATATAATAAAGTAACATAGTAACATTTGAATGGTTATAGGTTATAGTTTGGCGTTTTACCTAAAAGGTTAGAGCCACATTGTTCAGTATAGTAAACAGCATAACAATCTCCCTAAAGGATTCCAGTCACAGTAACGAAAGGTAAAACCAACTTGCAAAACAAAACAGGAAACTGCCTAGAATGGCACTAAAATGATGAAGGTTAGAAGTTTGTATTAATTAGAAGTTTGTATTAATTACCAGTTTACAGTTAGAGTGGTTTTCAATTGGGTGCCGAAAGTAAATTACGTCTGCTTTGGTTTTGCATTACTTCGCTCTGTGATGGACCTTTTTAGACCTTTTTAGCTTGTACATTTTGTTTTCCCAATGTAGACCACGTGATGTTACCCTAGAGAACTGTTTCTTTGAAATTTCGCCTTATTCACGTGCATATGTACGCATAATTTATGAAAAGACAAAAGGCAAATCCCCTTGGGAAGATCACGTGGTCTACATTGGGAAAACAAAATCTACAAGCTAAAACGGTCTATTGATTGACAAAAGTCGCGCCATTTTTTTCAACCAATGAGAAGCCAAAACGATAACTAAAACCAATCGCGACTTGCACTGCGCATTTTCCCGCGCTTTGGGCCGGTAACGTGCAACAGACTGCTTCATATTCTCGGTCTGTCGTGATTAGCTGGAATAATTGCTTTGATTTTGGTTTTTGCAACATTTAATTAAAAACTGCTCTGATATTTTCAGATACTGAAATTCTTATCAGTTGCTCCGCGACAGACCTCAACAAATTGAAGGAACTTTTCGAAGCAACACAACAAAAGACTACCTCAACGAAATTTTAGAACCTTTCTTCGCAACAAATGCCTTTGATGATAATTAGTTTGTGGCTTTTGTATTTGACTGCATTCGCTCAGTCTAACTGTTTGCTGATATTGTAGTTTTTTTTTGTTCTTTTGTAACTATTTTCCTATGAAGGCTATTAACCCGTATCTGTGAATTCAAGGTACAATAAAGTTGTGGTATTATTTGTATTGAAAATCTGCGTTTTGAGCTCAAAACTTTGGGCTGAGTTCTGTTACGACCATCCCTAGTAACTCAGACCAGGTTTGGCCTTTTTAGTTGATAGACCCAGTAGAATACCTTCCCCGCCACTTTTGGTTGAAACGTGGTGGTTGAGTCTGAATACTCACTGCCACTCACTAGTATAAATCTACTAGCGTTCCATCACGAATGTCGTTCTCTGATTGGCTACGCTACTCGCTATCTATTCTGTGATAGATCGTGAGTAGAGGTTGTCAAAGAAATGGCGGAAGCATCTTCGCGTTTTCGAAGTGTCTGCGAGGAGGATTTAGATAATTTACTTGTTTAGTTTTGAACGACTAGTAGATTTATACTAAAACAATTAGATTATTCGCTCTCGATTTCTATGCGTGATAGCTGATTCAGACTGCCCCCTCATCAGCTATCACGTAAGTAATTCTCGTTAGCGTTGGTTTTCCTTCACTTGGCCATGTCGTTGAATGGTAAAAATCGCGCCACTTTCTCAACCAATGACAACCAATCGCGACTTACACGCGAGCACTTTCCCGCGCTTTGTGCCGGTTACGTGTCATTGCTTTGAATTGTGATTGGCTGATTCAGACTGCCCCTCATCAGCTATCAAGGGATAGAAATCTCGAGCTCGTAATCTAATTATTAAATATCCACCTCACGAAGTAAAAGAACGCTCGCATTCGCAATAACAGTTTCCTTTGTTTTTGCGAATCTGATGATTAAGTCGCCAGGTTTCCATGGGATTTCTTCAATAGTCCAGTTTCGAGTTTGCATTGACCGCTGAATAAAAGTACTGAGAACGCATTTGCATTAGCACAAATTCCAGCGAGAGGATGACCTGTTTACAGCACTGTCTATTGTTTAATTTTCAAATTTGTGGCACCTTCCCGCCGGTATTTGTGAATATTTTACTTTAGGTCGAGGCTAACCCTGTACAAATGCGTTCTCAGTACTTTTATTCAGCGGTCATGGCGAACTCGAAACTGGACCATTCAGTACCTTAGTTTCATAAATCTCATGATATTTCGTTTATTCAGTAGACACAAGGCCACGCACTGAATTTACCGAAACTCGGGCAACCAGTCGCGAGATTGTCTTTATTCTGCGTAGACAACATCAGCACCAGTCTTGATCTCTGGTTTACACTTTCTGTCAGGTCTGTCAGGTCTCTTCATCCCACAGTATTACTTGGGTTAATCCTTTAGATTAGCAGTGGAAGTGGTTTTCACCAACATGAAGAGCAGCCTTGACTACCATTTCATCCCATATCATCGTTCGCTAAATTTCCAGCTTAGGGGTCCTCAGCAGACAAAGACAACGCGAAGTACATTTTGCTCTCCAACGAAAAACTAAGACAACGCAGCATTTTAAATCGCAGTCGAGTCCACGCCTCTTCACACCACAAAAATCTGATCAAAGTAGCCTTCTTTCTACGACAACCATATTTAATCAGCTCGCAAGAACCTTCACAACCTCTACTCCCTTGGAGTCGAATTGTTTGAGTTTAGCAACGCGGGATCGTAACTGACTCCACATAGTTACAGACACTCCAGAAACGGAGAGATCCTCGATAGCCAAAGACAACGCGAAGTACTTTTTGTTCTCCAAGGAAAAACTAAGACAACGCAGCATTTTAAATCGCAATCAAGTCCAGTGTGGTGGCTAAGACCTTTCCACGCTTCTTCACACCACGAAAATCTGATCAAAGTAGCCTTCTTTCTACGACGCCCATATCAAATCAGCTCGCAAGAAGCTTCAACACAACCTCTACTCCTTTCGAGTCGAAGTTTTTGAGTTTAGCAACGCGGGGTCGTAACTGACTACTCACAGTTTCAGACACTCCAGGGACGGAAGATTCAAGCAAACTGAAAATGAAGTACAAGAAAAAGCCCATTGAACAAACAGAAGACTGGTTAAAAATTTGAATCTCTTGACATCTTCACGCTTCATTCTTACGGAAGCTTCCTTTGGTGTGAGCTACGGCCTTCACCAATGACAATTACTAGCTGTGTATTTTCTGTTGGCTCTATATATCAGGAAAACGGGGTTTCTCACTTGTTGCGATGTGAAAGTAGTGGGTCAGACTTGTAATGGGAGTTAAGATGATTCTACCCTCTGTGATCAGTATCACAAAATCTCACATTTTAAACAGCGATTCAGTAGTCTTTTTATAGAGCCGTTTTCAGTTTTGTGAGGGAAATCGCGTCTGCTTTAACTTTGCTTTGACAAGCTGGGAAACCACTCGCCACTTTTTAAATTTCAGCCGATGAGAGACAAAACCAAACCATTTTCACGTATTTGCCGCACATTCTGATAAGTTGATTGCTGACAAATTAAGGTTGTTGAATTGTTAGTGCGACGAAAGATTTACTGAAAACGCAATTTAAGAAAGTATCTTTTAAAAGACTTGTTACGATGACCTACTCCGTCATCTCATCTTTCTAGTTAGTTTTTAATTACTTATATAATTATCTTTTTATTATTTATACTTTTTACTGCTATTGTCACTGAAAAGCCCCCGTGGGGAGTTGTCAATAAAGTACTGTATGGTAAGCATTCTAAAACCTGGTTCAGATTTGCCGCACTGATTTAACTAAAAAGGGAAGTTTCGTAGAGATCTCATTTGACCGCGAATAGACCTTATTCGTATTCTCGGTAAAGAGCTGGAACTAGCGTGCAAACGAGGCTTAAAAGGGGAAATATTTTCATATGTAAATGTATTCTCCCGCATAAGCCTCGGCTTCATGCTAGATCCAGTTCAATATATGTTCTGTTGGCCACTGGCAAGAGTAAATTACCGATGTTTTGGTTTTAGAGCGGTTTTCACCCGAGCGTCGAAAGTAATTCTCGTTAGCTTTGGTTTTCCTTTACTTGGCTATGTGGTTGAATGGTAAAAATCGCGCCACTTTCTCAACCAATGTATGACAAGCCAAACCCAAACCAATCGCGACTTACACGCGCGCATTTTCCCGCGCTTTGCGCCGGTTACATGTAATTGCTTCGTATTCTGATTGGTTCGTTGCACTGCTCACTTCTGTTGTGATTGGTCAGAGAAATTTCTTTGATTTTGCTTTTACGACACTCAATTGAAAATCGCTCTAAGAAACCACAACTGAAAGCCGGTTCGTGATTGAAGACGTTTTGACGCCTAATTTTGTGATTGTCTACCATCGTTTTGCGATCATGTCAATCGACTCGGATCAAAATAAAAAAAAAAACTACGAGGAGATTAAAAAGGTGACAGGGTTTCTCGGTAACGAACATACCTTGCTACCACGAACGCGCCTCTATTCACCTTACACCATTCAAAAAACGTGCCAGGATCTGTGTTGTCAAGGAGCAATTTACTGAACAGCACTTGATCTGTAAAATAACGAAGACACCATTTCAAGTAAAAATTGACACACAAGGCAAGCGGGTGTCACTCATTTGTGTCCAAATCTTTCAGCATTTGTACAGCCATTGTTTAGTGGCGTTGAATAGATGTTGAAAACTTTCACACAGCATTGCTTCCGCTTGCAACACTTACCCAAAATCCGTTCCATTTTTGTTGAACAAATGTTGAATGCCCACTCCAAAAACGACAAGGAGACTGGTAGTAGTGAAGGATTGTGGGATCGTTCGGGTACACAGAAGATGGCAAACATGTTATTTTTCGGCGTTTTCAAAGCCAGTAGCGTTTCTCTGCGGAGCAGAATTAACAAAAAATGAAACGTTTGTCATCTTCTCTCTACCCAAACGATCCCACAATCCTCCAATACTACTGATCAGTTTGCTCCTCTTTCTTGGAGTGGGTTGGTCGAATATTGACATGTTGAAACGGTTCTTAATTTGCACTACCTTCGAGAAAGCTCCCGACTCACTACTCGTATTTTCTCGGTGGTGATTAAATCGAAAGCTCACTCAGCTTATCTGTACCTTTGTCCTCGCATAGCACTCTCTCCTTGTCTTGGTTAATAAGTCTCTTTAGTGCATAATGTCCAGCAGCACTTTTGATGACATGGTCCTTAAAAGCCGGGGTAAAAAAATATTGCGCTGAAATCAGTATTTTGCGTATACACCAAATACAAATCATACAGGCATAACCTCTTTAGTACAGTTTTCAACTTGTGTCGACCTTTAAAAAGTACGTCTTCATTTCTGTTTCTCTTCTCTCTTTTGCCAACTACTGAACTGCGACCATATATAAACAAACGTTTGCAGTTGTTTGGCATCGTCTTCGGTCCTGGTGGAGGAGAGGGATGGGGGACGGGGTGTCAAAACCTCCCGCTTCCGGTACCCGGTTCTCCCGTCTCCCTACCTTTTTCCCGACTCTCGCCCTTTTTCGCGTTGTTCCCGCCCCCGATAAATAATTCCTCTTCTACCTCCCGCCCTTTTAGATATCCTTAATGTACCTCTTCCAGCTCCCGTATCCCTCCCACTCGCGTTTCCTCGCTACCGCCCCCTGTAACCCCCCCCTCCCCAAATTCTGCGATAGGGATCGTGTACACGATCGCGAAAATTAGTCAAGTTCTATCTCTTACGATCGATTGCTGCTGAGATATCATACGTAAAGCAGAATTTGGCGATAGTGAGTTCAGAACTTGTTACTTACAATGTAATACTTCAAATTCGGCCAGTTCTGCTGACAACAAAGTACAGTGCAGGGAGAAACAGATCAATTCCTTTTCCCACCATTCCTGACATAAGCAATCGTATGAAAACAATTCTTTCCAATAATTTGCGATCGAACAAATAAACAACTTCTGCGATAATACGATCCTGAGATCGCTTGGATCGTTTGCCATCAAAGGAAAATTCCACTGATCTCTACCCTCTTCTCCCCCCAGTGTTTCTCCATACACCACTTGGTGATGATTTCTCCTACCTCTTCAGTGCTGGTGGGATCCAGATCCTCACAAGACAACGTGGATATGGCAACCATCGCAGGCTCCACGTCACCTTGAAGATTAGAAAAGATATTATTGTAAGAATTGTGGACAAAACAATATGTTAGTTTCAAATGCAACACAATGGGTCATTTGCGAGATGCTCGTTACTCGAGTTGCTCCAATGCCAAATGGCTGCTTTTAAATTATTCTTCCGTTCGCCTTCAAAATAGCCTAACTAATCTCGTTTTTGAGATCAAAATTCTAAAGAATTTGTTATCCGGCAGGAGGTTAGTCAGGCTATTTTGTATACGAACAATAGAAAATTTAAAGGCAGCCATGTTTGCATAGGATCTATGGCATTGGAAATAATTTAATCGCCAAGGAACCTCATGTTTACGTTTAATAACGTTGTAATTTTATGAGAAAAATTAGATGCTGCTCACTGCTGGGGCTTGTAAAGAAAGCTGTCAAAAATTTTAAAATAGAAAAAAAGCTTTAAGTTGAGAGTACGATGCATGCAATTTCCTTCTCGTTAGACATGGTTTTATCGAAGCCAGTGAAACAGCCAGGCAAGCGATATTTAATTCATACAAAACGCTTTGCTAAAAAGAGACTTATCACTCACCCATGCATTTCAGCAGAGTGGCTAAAACAAGTTGACAGCCACCTTTATCAAACATCAGCTCTCGCGCGTTTATCTTCACCAGCTGCAACAAGGCGGGAGATATTCCCTCTAAAAGCTCTTTCTGTCTCTGCTCTGAATCCTTTTTGCTTTAAATTAGAATAGACAAGAGAAGAAAACTGTGAATAAAAGCAACTTTAGGTACTTTGCTATGCATATCGACAAACCAAATCCAAAGTAATGAAAACTGTTCAAACAATCAACTGAATAAATCAAACAGCCGGGGCTAAGCGCGCGGAAAAAAATGAAACTTGCTCCAAGCGCGAGAAAAACAAATGCGAACGGTTCCAAGCGCGGGAAAAAGCATGCGACCGGTTTCAAGCGCGGGAAAACATGCAACCGGTTCCAAGTGCTGGAAAAAACATGCAACCGGTTCCAAGCGCGGGGAAAAAGCATGCAACCGGTTCTAAGCGCGGGAAAAAAAGCATGCAACCGTTTCCAAGCGCTGGAAAAAACATGCTACCGATTCCAAGCGCGGGAAAAAACATGCAACCAGTTCCAAGCGCGGGAAAAAAACATGCAACCAGTTCCAAGCGCGGAAAACATGCAACCGGTTCCAAGCGCGGGAAAAAAATACGACCGATTCCAAGCGCGGGAAAAAGCATGCAACCGGTTCTAAGCGCGGGAAAAAAAAACATGCAACCGGTTCCAAGCGCTGGAAAAAAACATGCAACCGATTCCGAGCGCGGGGAAAAAATGCGGCCGATTCCAAGCGCGGGAAAACATGTGACCGGTTTCAAGCGGCGGGAAAACCATGCGCAGAAAAATATGCTGGTGTAACTTTTTTGCCGATATATTAGAGGGAAAATGCCTGGCATTCCAAGCGAGAATTTTGTTTGTTGCCAAACTTGAATAAGACCGTGCTTCACCGTGTACAATGCAAATCTTTTAGTACATGATAACACATCCGATTTCAGTGGGCACGTTTATAGGCGACCTGTTGGATTAGTTGCAGCAGAAGGAAATAAAAACGTACACATCTTAATTAATTACCTATTGGCGTTTTCATCTCCTTTTTTCAGTAGCTCCACAGCAGTAGGATGAAAGTGTGCAGGGCTTCTAGGGCACAAGAGATACATTAAGACCTTCCTGCCATACGTGTCTAATGCTAGCTCCAGAAGGGATGGCTGGATTTCCTGTAAGGAAGCCAAATACAAAGAAGTTGGCTTAGTTTGTTGCGCCTTCAGCCTCTGTTGTCGTAGGCCAGAGAACCAGAGTAATTGTTGTAGTTTTGTTTTAAAAGAAGTTTTCAAATGAATGTCTAAAACCAAAACCAAAGCAATTATTCCAGCCAATCACAACGGAGACACACGGCACAATGAGCCAATCAGAATTCAAAGCAACTTCATGTAACCGGCGCAAAGCGCGGGAAAATGCTTGCGTGCAAGTCGCGATCAGCAATCACAGAGCGAAGCAATGCAAAACCAAATAGGCTTTTGTGCATTATGCTTTTGTGCTTTTGTTTTCCCACTAGAATGCTTCACCTTAATGCTACATTTTTCGCGCTAACAAAAACGTATAAGTGGTATAACACCAGCGCATACAAGTTAATAGTTTACACAACTTTACCGAAACGAAAAATATTTTTATTTTCTCTGAAACAAAAATTAATTTTGCGGGGAAATGCTCGACTAATGCTTCATGCTTTTGCCTCACTAAAATGCTCGAAAAAAATGCTAACAAAATGTACGCCTGAAACCAAAGCAAACGCAATTCACTTCCGATGATCAATTGTAAACCGCTCAAAATCCACTCTAAAGCCTTGGCCAAACGGACTCGCAAGTAGTCGCAAGTAGTCGTAAGTAGCTGCAAGTTGAGCTTGCGCACAGACTTTCGTTAGGTGGCCAAACGGACTCGCAAGTTTCCTCGCAAGAACACGCAAGTCGCAAAAAAAAAAACATTTCAAGACTGCATATCCTGTATTTCATTGGCTAATAAGTTGCTACATAACAAACGAATGGACGTTACTCAACTTGCGTTGACTTGTGGTTGGGTGGCCAAACGGTGAAAAACTTGAGTCGACTTGCGTGCAAATTGATCTCGATCAAAGTGAGCGCTAGTCATCACTAGTCAACGCAAGTGCACGCAAGTCCTGGCCAAACGGAGTCGCAAGTAGATGACTTGTTAGTCCGCTTGGCCAGGGCTTCATGTAAAGTCGAACCTCGATTATCCGGACTTGCTTAGCTGGGCCCAGTTTTTTAAAGAATATTTAAATAAGCCATATTTAAGATCCGCGCCAAAACTTTTCCCCTTGAAATGAAGTAACGAAACTCCGGTTCAAACTGAATTTGTTTTGCTTCAAAACATAAATATGTATGCGTTTTGAGCTTACGCGCGCCATACTACTGAAATGCATTTCACTGAGCTCTGATTTGCTCACTGCCAGGTGTTCTTTGTTTCTAAGTGAAATTTCATGCTCCACTTGTTCAGTCATTCAGTTTTAGTTTTGGTTCATTAATATTCATTAACCGGATTCTCGATTATCCGGACTGTTCAGCTCAGTCCCCACTAGTCCGGATAATCGAGGTTCGACTGTACTACTTTAGCCAGGCCTCCCTGACTGAATACTGTTTACAAAGCGCAATCTAGCGACAGTTACATTCTTACCGTAAATATAATTTT
>JAEMWC010000029.1:540000-565000 GCA_016490735.1 Pachyseris speciosa
CCATTACCATTAAGAAAGAGTCCCTGTATTTACCGGAGATAAGAAATATTTCTACACACGTTTCGAGTTGTTTCCAATTGAGTCTCGAAAGTAATTCTCGTTTGTTTTCTTTTTGCATTGCTTTGCCCTGTGATTGGCCAGCAAAAGTCACGCCACTTTCTCAACCAATGAGAAACAAACCAAAACCATGGCCCGCGCATTTTCCCGCGCTTGGCGCCGGCTACATGTAATTGCTTCGTATTCTGATTGGTTCATTGCGCTGGGTGCATCTGTCGCGATTGGTCAGAGTAATTACTCTGGTTTTGATTTTACAACACTAGCTTGAAAGGCGCTCTAATGAAAATTTTCAAATGCATTATTCCAAACTCAACCTTAGCTGTCCCGTGCCACAAGCACTGCATGCCAACTCTAGCTCCATCATGAGTGTGAAGAATAAGAACGACAGATTCTTTGATCAACTCAATCATTTCCTGCAACAGAAAAATCATGAGCGCTTTTATACATGTAGTTACCATTTGGTTATTTTTTCTTCATTTTTTACCGTGCAATATAAACCACACCGTTAAATTAAGCCCCAAATCTTCACCAAGTTCTGTAACATGTATGTAACTTTTTCATCTTTAGCTTTGGCATGACTATTCAAACAAAAGCTACTTAAATGGAGAAGAACTTTTTATGCTGCTCATCAGTGTTTTTCATTCAAGAAAAGTGCCACTTTTTCCCTTGGAATTTGGTCGTGATTCGACGAAAATATCAACTCAAAAATCACTCGAAGTCGGTTAAGCCCAGGCCAAATGGACTCGCAAGTTGTCGCAAGTAACTGCAAGCGGAAATTGCGGAGAGACTTGCGTTGGGTGGCCAAACAGTCTCTCAAATTTTCTCGTAAGTACACGAAAGTCAAAAAAAAAAAACCAACAACATTTCAATGGCTACTAGTTTGCTATAACATCGAATGGATGCCACTCAACTTGCGTTGACTTGAGTTGGGTGGCTAAACTGTGAAAGACCTGTGTCGACTTGCGTGAAAATTTGATCTCGACCAAAATGAGCGCAAGTCCTTGTAAGTGCATGCAAGGCATGGCCAAACGGAGTCGCAAGTACACCCAAGTCTACTTACGAGTCCATTTGGCCTGGGATTTAGAGCGGTTTTCAATTGAGTGTCGAATGCAAATCGCGTTTGCTTTTGGTTTACAATGCTTCGCTCTGCAATTGGTCAGGAAAACTCGCACCACTTTTTCAACCAATGAGAAGCAAAACCAAAACTAATGGTGATATGCTCGTGTGCAATTTCCCGCGCTTTGCGTCGGCTGCATGTTATTGCTTCGTATTCTGATTGGCTCCTTGTGCAGTTTGTGTATGTTGTGATTGGCTGGGGAAATACATGTAGCTTGGTTTTCGATTTACGACACTCAATATTGAAACACGTTTTATTCTATAGTAATATTATACGCACCAATCTTGAGCTTTCATCAGCGCAGGTGAGGTATTCCAAGAGCACTCTGTGGACAATACTGTGACCAATGACTGATCTACAAGATATAACATTAAAGGGTTTGGTGTTTGTTCTGAGACAGGAAAACCGCAAAAATTAATACCATTTGCGATACAGTTACGTGTTTTCATCACACCATGTAATTGTATTTGAATTTACACAGTAATTATTGTGTATAGAAGTTTGAAACACAATAATTAATTACTGATTACTGTGTAAATTGAAATACAGTTACATGGTGTGATGAAAACAGGCAATAATGTTTGAAGCATGAAAAGGAAAGGGAATAGACCTTATTCATAAATGGCGGCTTTTTTATTTTTCCTTTGTCATTGTGCAAATTAGCCTACCAAGCCTCATACTAGTGCAAGAATTCTTTTTAATTTAGCACATGGTAACGAGGTTTGGTAGGCTAATTTGCACAAGGACAAAAGAATAATGAATTGGCAGCCATTTATGAATAACGTCTATGTTTAATATTACCTGTTTTTTGGTTATTTACCAGGTTGTACGTAACCTTATCAACATGGGTTTCTTACAAAAATTAACGGTAAAAAACACGGTTAAAATCGAACGACGTTTCGACCGTTCTACGGTCATTCTCAAGTTCAATGTTGAGGCTAAAAAAAATTATCATTAGTTTGTCGGGATATTTTAGTCAAGAGAACAATAATTTAAGTCGATCACACTCTTCAGAGAAGTAGGCCCAGCTGGACTTGTAAAAACTATGCTTGATCGTGCATTTCGGCTCTCTTCCAGCTGGGCCTACTTCTCTGAAGAGTGTGATCGACTTAAATTATTGTTCTCTCGACTAAAATATCCCGACAAACTAATTAATTCCACCGCCACTCGTTTCATCGCCCTAAAAGCATATGATCAACCTTTTCCTTTGCCGGTAGAAACCAATGCAGCAGAGCCCGTTCGCGTCGTCCTTCCATTCAAAGACTACGCAGTCAACTTAAAGATTTGAGCCAGAAGTTTCAAGTGACCATCCAGCCTGTGTTTGTTAGCCACAAGATTGAGCAAGACCTTAAACTGCGTGAAGTAAAGCCGCCGGTTGTAAACCAACAATGCCTTGTTTACCAATTTAAATGTGACCTATGCGATGCACGTTATGTTGGTTTCACACGCCGGCACTTACATCAACGCGTTGAAGAACACAAGAACTCGTCTTCTTCCATTGGCAAACATTTCCGCGTGAAGCATGGCTTACCCCCTAAAGATCTTTCTAAAAATTTTACTGTTTTAAGGAAATGTAAGAACAAGTTTGACTGCCCCGTATATGAGATCGTTTTTTATTAACAAACTGAAACCTAATCTTAATGTACAATCTGACTCTATTCGTGCAAAAGTTTTTAGTTAATTGAAAAAAAAAAATTTTTTTTCAGTTTACATATTTTAATCGTTTTTTAACACCCTCTTTTTATCTTTTAGCGCATAATTTTTACTTCATTATCTCTCAAAGTATATATATATGATAATTTTTTTTAAGCCTCAACATTGAACTTGAGAATGACTGTGGAACGGTCGAAACGTCGTTCGATTTTAACCGTGTTTTTTACCGTACGTAACCTTATTTATTGTAATATTCATACATCACTCCAACACATATGAAAGTTAATGCACAATGTAGCGTTTTGAATGATGGTGAACATTGAACTTTTTGATTAAATAAAATAATTCCTTTGTTAAGACAAAACCACACACCCAAACTGCATTCACTCCCGCGCAAAAACTCTGTGTTCCTGTGTGTTTCTGGATCTCAGTAAGTTTTCAATTTCCTTCAAAGTCGACCCTAGAGCTCTTCCCTTTTGTGCATGTCTAATGGGCATGATGGCAGGAAGAGCTCTGGGCAACACTACACAAGCATAGCCAAAATCTAGCTGTTGAGATCTCACAGTGCATGCTTGAGGTTTCAAAACCAAAATGGCATCGCTGTTTGAAAAATCCTTGCAGTATGATTTAGCAAAAGTTGGCAAAGACTCTCAATTTCAGGTAGAGCAGAAATCAATTATCGATCGAAGCTGTTACTTGTTCAAGGGAAGGACATTTTAGGGGTTTAACTCATGTTTGTTTTGTGAACTTTTTGTCGAGGCTAGTTTGCTTCACAAGAGTAACCCGCACGCTGTAAGTAAGATTTTCATGCGTACCAAGTTGGCCAATCAGAAGTAATTTTATTGTTTCAAATGATAACCAATCAGAGCTGGAGGCTTGTGTAAAGTTGCCCAGGACTCTTCCTGCTGTCACTCCCATTAAACATAATTATGCCAAGGGGAAGAGCTCTGGGGTCGAGAAAGCAATTTCCTTCAGCCAAACATAGACGTGCAGACATTGAGAAATGGCAATGAATTTACTTGGCAGAAAGAGATATTTCACTGTGCTTAAACAAAGGGGCATCCAAACTGTACACTGACAACAATGAAAACGAACCATACCCCCAAAATTGCCAGCCTACTCAGAACACCCATTTCAGGGCCCCAAAATAAACCACATTCAAGCGCTCTTTGTTTGCAACTTATACTGTAGCTTACCTGTCTATGAGTGGAAGCAAGGCATCTTTCATGTATTTGAGGATGCTGCTTTTTCTGGCTGGCTCAGATTCAAGCACTTTTTCCAAAGAGTTCAACTCGGATGACTGCAACAAAATTATTATGACAGCAAATTGTGGCGAAGAAAGTTACAGCTGTTACGAATATTCATATGCACATGTAATAATTACCACGTTTTTCAGTGCCTTTAACTAACAGACCACAGCACCAGGAACTACCGGTATGTAAGTTCACCAGTCTTTTTGATAAATAGTGTATGGGCTCTTTTACCCCTGTTATAATTATTTTTATGTGCGGAGGTGACGGAGACAAGGCCAATGGCTTAATGTCACTGCCCAATGATGCAAACATCTGAGCTGAAGCAAACATTGAGCACATAGCCAGCATGAGCTCACCAATAATTGTGTGATAGGTGAGACCACAGAACCAGGAGCTAAGTTCACTACTCTTTTCAACGAGTGTGTGGATTCTTTTACCCCAACCCCTCCGCCCTCCCCTTCCCCTCCCCTCCCCCCCCTCCTTCAAGTTTTATGTGTTGAAGTGAAGGAGACAAACTTAATGGAGCACGGTCATGATATTTTGGGTCGTTATTAGAGAGATAAAAAATGCACTTAAATAATGCAAAACAGTGAAATAATAAATTTTCAGGGAAGATAAGCACCAAAGAGACATGAATAAATGCAAATATGGCGAGGATGGTGAGGGATGGAGGAGATTGAAACAGATTACAAATTAACTTTTTGAAAAATTGAGGCTAAACTTTTCAAAAGGGTAATTTGTAATCCGTTTCAATCTTCTCCATCCTTCACCATCGTCACCACATTTGCATTTATTCTTGTCTCTTTGGTGCTTATTTTCCCTGAAAATTTGTTATTTCACTGTTTTGCATTAGTTGAGTGAATTTTTTTATCTCCCTAATAATGACCCAAAATAGACTAGACTGAGAATAGATGGCAGTTTTAAGAGTTGTGTGGTGTGGCTAAAATGCAAGTCAAGGGTCAAGGATGAGGATTCAAGGAAGAGGGTTTTAAAAGATGATACCCTTCAACCTTTACCCTTTTACAATGTACTCATAAAGGAGAAGTTCATTCCATGAGATGATTGAGGTTCAACAAAGAAGACAGCGATTTGAGCTTACCTTGAAAAAGGCAAAATCAGCTCCATAAAATTCCTGGATAAGGAATGTTTTTTGCGCTGAGTTTGCATAATCACTGTAAATAGTCTCAAGAATGGATGATGCTTCCTGAAAATTCAAAATACAGTATTGTACATTATTCAGGTTTGATTTTCAACAATAAAAATTCTTCTGCACTGCATAGATAAGTAAATCTCTGGAGCTTTCTCATTTACCCAGTTTAACAGGTATTTGCAACACCTTTTATAGTACAACTGTTAATGGCCCCTTTATGGATTGACTGGTACACAAGCCATCAACAGCATGGCAAAACTGGAGTGATAACAAAAATTTGAAAAGAGACTAGGGGTGTCTCTCTCCCAGCCCCCCTCAGTTTGTTGACTTCAGGTGTTGCCAGTCCAGCCACACTATTGGATCAGTGCATTCTCAGCACTAAACACATAATTCTGCTGCATTGCATACAGATCAGTAAGTCTCCAGAGCTCTCATTAGGCCAGTTATTTGCAACACTGTTTGCAGCACCAGGGCTGTGCTCTAGCAGCACCCCATGGCTCCAGGTGACTTACCGGTACTTTTGCCAATGAGCGACAAGGAGTTTTTGCACAAAATGTAAATGCTGGGCATGCAGGATTTCAAGGGTTCAGAGTTTGGGGCTCCCCAAATTTTTTCTTAGAGCACAGTCTTGAGTATAACCATGGCAAAACTGGAGTGATGACAAAAAATGAGAAGAGACTGGGGGAACCTCTCCTCCAGTCCCCCTCAGCCATGCTATTGGTGCATGCTACAGAAGTACATGTAACTATCCAGAAAGGAACTGCAACTACAGTAGTATACTTTTACAACTGGATACCCTCAACAGGACTTGGATCCTACATAATATCTTGACTGTTGTAGGTCCATTTTACCAACAAAACAATGAACTTGTTATGGGCATGAGGCTAGTCAAGTTCTGTTTCCTGGATTCAAATTCTAACCTTGTGTCTGATCAGCTTGCAGACTTGACCATAAAAGCACTTGATGATAACATCATGCTGCTTTTTTGTTCTGCAACATAAAATCACTCCAAATTATCTCGCACATTTTCTTTCCATGTTTATAAGTCGACATAAAATACATGTACACTTGTGAAGTTCAAACAAGGCTGGTTTATGTAGATGTACATTACAGTGTAGCACCTCAATTTATGTCACTACATTACACTCACCCATAGATTAATAACTTCTTCACGAGAAACTTTGAATATTTGGACTTGATCAACTCTCCAAAGTCATCTGAAAACAGAATTTTAAACAGTTTTCCTTCAAAGACTACTTTTTTAACCTATTAAAATGCATTATTTTTATCGCAAATTATTGCTAGCTTCACTGTAGTAATCTTGCAATCTGATTGGCTAATTTTCCATTGTCGATAAAAGTCTAGACAATGCTGCTCGCATGAATGTGTCATGCAATTCCTCTTTCATTTTGATATTGTGGTAAAAAACAAAATAATAATGGCATGTGGTTTAGTGTTACAAGTCTGTACTGTTAGCGACAACGATGTGAGTCATCACAATGGTCAAAATTTGTTGCGGACTCCACAACATTTTGACCACTGTGATGATGAATATCACTGTCAATAAAACCACAATTGATTTGTTAAATTTACTTTACTGTGGGAAATAGAGTTGTCATTCACTGAAAAGACAATTATTTTGTTTCCAAGCTGGCCACACATGTTTTAAAAAAACTGTCACATTGCTGGTTTACCACAAAAACATTGTGCATGAAGCTGCTCTCACACAGGTGATGAAAACCTAAAGAAATCCCAGAGAAATTCAAGGAGTTTATCACTTCTTGCAACAAAAACCAAGCTTAGAACATATTATACATTGTATTACCTGTACAAGAGAAGCTACATACACTATATTAATAAAGTTTTGCCTAATGTGGTTGCAAACTTTGCTGCATCTTTTATGCAAGTACATGTATACAATTATCACTTGCTTAACTTTATAGACTTATGGGTTTATATTAAAACAGTTTAGATGATGTTTGAAGTGCAACTAACCCCAAAATATTTTTTTGCTTAAATAAAACTTTGCACCTGTTCAAAACGTATTGCGCCATTTTGCACCTTTTAAACCAAATCTTGACTTTTTATAGGCTTGTAAACGTTACGAAATCTAGCTATCATCTGCCCCACGACCGAACTAGTGAGGGGCGTGTGTCTATTCCTCACATGACGTCACAAACTGCTTTGCATCCTATTAAGTCTTTGTAAACATGCATGCAAAGCAGTTTGTGACGTCATGTAAGGAATAGACTCATGCCCCTTACTAGCTCAGTCATGGAACAGATGATCGCTAGCTTTCGTAACTTTTACAGCCTACAGTACTGCTCAAAAGTAAGTTACCACCCTCGCGTATGTATACATGTATAAAAAGTCAAATTTTTTTAATTAGGTCTTAAAAGGCGCAAAATGGCACAATACGTTTTGAGCAGGTGCAAAGATTTATTTAAGCGAAAAATATTTTGGGGTTAGGTGCACTTTAAGAACTGTGTTCTATAAACCCATTTTCAATTTTGCCAACAACCATATCTAAACATTGTCTGCTGCTGATGGTAACAAGAGGGCTTCCATCCCAGACTAGAAAAATTACAATTTATCTGTTAAAATAAACCACTTATAAACAGATTTGGAGGCTCACTGATTGTCTTACGCCATAGCCTAACTTAGACTTTGTTTAAATAACTGGCCCTATAATGAGAAGTGTCTGACTTTGTGGATCGACAGACTTAAATGATGTCCGTTCGACCACCAGGCTGGCGAGTTTTGATTAAATTTAGCTAGCAATCGACACCTCACAGCCACATAAGTTTCCCATCAATGAAACTTAAATCGATGTTTTAACCGCCAAATGTATAGTCTACATCACACTATCAAACAATACTTTCCACCCGTCAATCATTTCACGTGCTCTACCGGTAATTCAATTCATGCATGAATATTAATACGCAAGGGAATGAGCTGACTTGCGTTTTTTGCATACGTTATTTCTCGAAAACGAAGAGGAAATCAGCCAAAACAAATAGAGAGCAATGTTTTTTAACTGGAATGAAGTCCACATGCCAAATCTCAGTTTCTATTGAGCACATAGAAAATCGACCAAAAACCGGGAGGATGTTCTTGCCCCGAGCCCTTCATGAATTGTTGTGGACGGCATTGAAATAAAGAAAAAGAATGAAAAAAGGACAGTCTAATGTTATGGAAAGATGTCCTTCACAGTACCTTCAATTTGGCCATTTGAAAGAGTTATTTTCAAAAGAACGGCAAAGAAATGCACCAAAATGTAAAATGAACAGGTAGATCTGAGCAAATTTTGATTGGCCAGATGGAAGGGACTGAGATTACTTCATCAGGAAGTTACGAAAACTGAGAAAAGTCTTTTAGAGTAGTATGACACAGTATATAGCAATGTAAGAACTTTACCAACTTGACCATAAAGAGAACCAAGGCTAATTATTTTATGAATCACATAATTATTATCAGCAGTTCACCCTTCATCATTATTATTTTTACCTTTAAACTGCTCAAACAATCTTTGCCTCTGTTCTACTGTACCAAACTTGACACAAGACTGAATCACACGACCAGCATCATGCTTAAAAATCACCTGAAGTTCAAAGACAAAAATGATTGAGATTATTACTGATGACATGTATTAAATTTACAAATTTTCACAAATTGGCAGAATTCAAACAAAATAAAAACCCTTTCTGGTGAAGCAAGAGAAATAAGATTGAGACTAAATAACATTAACAGTATTTTGCACTTGGATGTAATTTTCCAGAAGTACATTAATTTTTAAAATATGTCACCTTGTATGGTTCAGAAAGTGTCCTATAGCCAAGTGTTGTTTCCAAATACATGTACAAGTATACCGTACATGTACTGTTGTATTGAAAAGATGAAAACAATTGATGATGATGAACAACTTTATAGTGTCCTTACTTCATGGGAGTGACCAGCAATTAGATTTAATGTCTTTTCTATCAGCTCAGCTTTCTCAGCTTTAGTGCATTTCTTTCTGAAATAAAAATAGAAAGAGTACATGTAATTCAATAAAAAAACAGTCAAGTTCTTTGCCGGGTATCAATACACGAGGAATTTAGAGTTCCAATAGCAATGCATTAATAATCATCAATTCCACTCACAATAGCTTTTTCAACTATTGGTAGTTGCTCATAGTTTAAAAAGTCAAATAATCTACTTTTTAACAAATTTTTACTAAGTAAACAAATACAGCTGTGTCTATCTGCACATTAATTTCATTCTCTTCTGTGAGTGATAAAAATTAAATAACACTTTACTGCTGTGTTTTTTCAACAACATCTTATCCCCACAGCCTTAACCTATATTCCAAGAGTTGCCACATACATATGTAAATGTACATGCAGCTGCCTTTTAAATGACAGTGAGTGCACATTCTGCAACACTATCACAATAGCACAGCAATGGTATCATGAACCTCACACTAGTACATGTATAAAAGTACTCCAATCATGGCATTTCAACAATTGAAGGCCTCGGAGCATAACCATCCTATGTCGAATTTTGGGTTGTTTTTCGATTTTGCCTGGATTTGCCCTGTAAACTGCAATTCGATTGAAAGAAGATGTAATGCAACTTGCAAACCACTCCCATGGAAGGTTGGTTTCTTGATGTACGTAAGAAAAAATGCATTTCTGGATTCTGGATGAATCAGTCAAAAAAATACCATACAATGTTTTTGCATCGAATTGCAGTTCATATGTAGAAATTCAGACAAATCCAAGCAAAATCGAAAAATGACTCAAAATTCGACATAGGATGGTTATGCTCCGAGGCCTTCAATTACATTATTTTACAACTGCAATGGTCAAAATGATGTCAGTGGTTGTCCCTATAGTTAAGTCATGTTTTAATTAATAAATGAGCAGGAGTGTTTTATCAAGTTTAAAACACGAGGTGCAGCCGAGTGTTTTAGGACTTGATAAAACACAATCAATTGCAAATTTACTGTACATGTACATCTATCCATTCGTACACTAAAATTTATATTTTGGGTTATTTGGCCTAGAAAATCGGATGTAAAATTTAGCCGTGTCTTTATCAGATATAAAAACATTCATTAAAAATTAATTTCTTTTGTATGTCCTTCATGAATAAAATAATATTAATGTGTTTTTTAAATCTCTGTGAATATCCCAAACACCAGGGTACCAACCACCTTCTACTCCACAACAGGTCAGAACCTGGAAAACCCACATTTTGTGGTATTTGGCAGGTGTGCTCTTTTAGCAATTAAGACCTCCTACAGTTGTATTTCCCATGTTTAATTTTGGATCTGTTGGACTTATAAAAACACAAGAAGCCTTTAAAGTCTGTACAGTCTTTTAGTTTAAATGCAAATAAGAAGAAATGCTTAGTACATGTACATTAACAAACCTTCTAATAGTCTCGTAAATCTGTTTGAGGCTATGAACTAAGTCATAGTTGTCATTCTGTTTGCGACGAAAGTCCTTCCTTTCCTTCTTCTTCATTTGCCAGATGTTAGGCTTGTCATCAGAATCTGCATAATACAGAAGAAATGTATGAGCCGAACACAGTCAAGCCTACTCATGAGAGATGTCTGTCTATAGTTTCAGTGAAGAAATATTACCAAAACTACATTGTATGGTTTGTTGGAGTTTGTTTATGGGAGGTTTGACTGTACAAGAATACTCTGACTTCCTGCGACAAGATAAATATTAAAACATTTCATTACTTAACAATGATTGTAGTCCAGTTCCAGACCACATAACCCTGTCCTCCCCGAGTACTGACTTATACATGTAGATTTTACTCTGTCTAATGCCAGACAATTTTACTCATCAAAGAGAGACCCCTTAGGGGTTAAAGAGTTAAAAAACTATCTCCCTTAACCCTTTCCTCTCTAAGAGTGACTTCTACATCGTAGATTTCACTCTGTCTAAAGCCAGACAATTTTACTTGATCAAAGGCCCTTTAAGGGTTAAAGGTTAAATGTACAGTTGTACTTACTGTATGACAAAGCCAGTTAACCTTAAAAACAAGAATATGATCAGAGAAAGCAATCTAACAATCCTCAAACTGCTTATACAATGTATTTCAAAGTAAAGGCATAGATTCTAACTCACCTTTGTCATTTTTCCTGTCTTCAGATGTTTTTCTTTTCTTAACAGAGTCTTTAGAACTACCATTACCATTAAATTTCCGTTTCCTTGCTTTATGACTGTCAAATTTTCCTTTCCCTGTTCTATTCTGTGATTCCTTGCCATGATCTTTAGGACTGCTTTTCTTGTTTTCTTTCCCTTGCTTTGAGAATCCTTTATTTCCATATTCCTTCTGATCTTCGCCTTTCCGCTTCTTTGTTTTGATTTTGAACTGTTTCTTTCCAATATCATCTCCACTGTAAGCTTTCCTTTTTTCTCCCAGTGAAGTATCACCTTTAGGAAACTTCTTTGGTTTAACCTTTAGCTTTGTGTCATCATTTTTTCCTTTGACTTTTTTCTTGAAGCCCTTTGATGAACTAAAAATCAGAAGAAAAAGATCACAAACGTTGAACTACATGTTTAGATCTTCGTCTCTACTTGCAATGCTTATGAACTGTAACATTAGCTGCCAGAGCATCACAAGAAGCTGATGTCCAATATCATTCTGCTTGCATTGACTCATGAAGCACCAACAAGCTGATGAAAAATGCATGCTATGGATATAGTAAGCAGATTTAATAGCAATAGAACAGTTTTCAATTGAGTGTCAAAAAACCAAAACCAAAGCAATTACTTCAGCCAATCACAACAGACCAAGACAGTGCAACGAACCAATCAGAAAAAAAAAAGTCGAAGTAATTACATGTAACGGACACAAAGCGCAGGAAAATAAGCACGTGCAAGTCACGATTGGTTTTGGTTTTGCTTGTCATTGGTTGAGAAAGTGGCACAAGTTTCGCTGGGCAATCACAGAGCGAAGCAATGCAAACCTAAAAACCAAGAATTACTTTCTACACTCAATTGAAAACTGCTCTAATAGTAGAAACTTTACAAACTGCATTCAATCTCATTCAATTTTCTTAAGAAAAAAGGTGCCAGTGATGATGAGCTACCGTAACACTGATAATAATATTTTCTTCAAGATTTTTATCCCTTTAGTACTTTTATATTTTAATTCAAAGAACATGTAAGAGAAAGCTGATATACATAAGTAAGAGCATATTGTACATGCATACTGCCCCAGATGAAGAACCAATCATGCAGGTACTGCACATAATCACTCAACGGTATCCTGGGGTACTTCCATTGTTCCATGCCAACCAAATGCAGATTCAGACAGAGGCCCTGTTGTCTATTTTGGATATCTTTTTCGGAGATTATTCTGTCGGAATTTTACCCTAACGGGGCCTCGATTCAAGGCTGTGCTCTAAGAAAAATTTTTGGGAGCCCAAAACTCTGAACCTTTGACATTCAGGGTGCTCAGCATAGTCATTTTGTGCAAAAGCTAAGATTTCCTTGTCACTCAATTTAGGCAAAAGTAAGTTGCCAGGGGCCCACCAGGCTCTGCTTGAGCAAAGCCCTGATGAGATTGAAGACAAGAGTAATGTTGGTACAAAAGTACTAATTGGTGATCTGTCTTAGTATGGATAATGTTACTTATCCTTTTACAGATTATCCCTATGGCTATTTTTTTATATTTATATTTGCTTTATTTGTAATGTGCCATTAAAATCGTAATTTTTAAATGGCTACTTGCGAGGGCATTTTTTGCTGAAGATTACTCGCTGCAAGTATATAACGCCTCCTGTCTCATAGAACGCCATGAAACTATGTGATATGCACAGTATATAAACCATTGCCATTAACATTACCATAGAACGGAAGAATAACTTCAAGCATAAGCAAAAGAAACAAAAGAGCGAGACACGCAAATGCAAACCCAGTGAGATGCAAGTTCAAACAGACATAAACGCAGTTGCAGATCGATGACATCTTTTCCTTTCTTTGCTGTTGTGTCCAAGAACTTGCACCTAAACTTGCATCCTTGGATTCCGATGATACTTGGTGATATAACTAGTTCTTTTAACCTCTAAAAGCAAATTAATATCATACCTCTTCTTGCGTTCGACGTCCGCCATATTGAGTTGAGCACGTGCCAGCAAGCGAGCCCGCAGTGTTTCCAAATTCTACCAGCGTAATGTTTTTAGTACCCAGTCCACCACTCGACATTATAAAATAGACCTTTTTGGGAGCACAAAATGCATTCGATTAGACGTCTTCGTTTGATTTGTTCGTGTCTTTGCACGCCCTCTAGGCAGATCCGTAAGATTCATTTAACAAGTATGTCTTCAAAACCAGTGCGTGCCCTCATCATGGGTCCTCCTGGATCTGGAAAAGGCACAGTTTCGGAGCGGATCGTCAACACGTTTTCAGTGACTCACTTGTCTAGTGGGGATGTGCTCCGCTCCCAAATCAAAGAAGGCACTGGGGTTGGCTTGAAAGCGAAGGAGATCGTGGAAAAAGGAGGACTTGTCCCTGACGAGATCATGATTGAACTTATTTTGAACAAAATGAAGGAGTTAGGTGAAGGAAGTTGGCTTTTGGATGGTGAGTGAGAGAAGAAAAATAATTGTTTGCAGATCTAGCTACAGCTGTATCTGTATCTACGTATTTACTCGTCCAAATCATCTAGTTAATCACAGAGGTTTTGGGTGTAAAAGAACTAAAATTTACTGCGATGTTTTTTGGCTACTGAGTTTATGATTATTATACAATTTACTTTTAACTTCTATAGACGAGTGTTTTTAGACATCAAAGACTTCGTTTGTATTGTCGTAAATTTCACAGTGGAAAACAGCTACACCAGATGAAAGGTTGGAAAGTGTTCTGATGTCAGAAAACAACTGCACAGAACACCTTGTACTTTCGTGATCTGAGTAGACAATTTTTCATGCCAAGTCTTTCTGTAGATTGCAGTGATAACTTTTCCTCTCATAACTGCTATTATGAAAAATGACGTTTGTTTTTGCACTCGATAAAAGTTTTTCCCTTCTTTTGCCGCTGTAAACTGCAACAGATTTCAGCAGCTAACAGATAATTTTCACCCATGCATTGTGAGCAGATGCTTAATTATTATGCATTTTCTGCCATTACTGGCATGCCAATAATGTTAGTGATTTTGCTGTTAATTTTTTTTAACTTCATTATAAGTTATGGTACATTATTTAACAAGACAACAATCACTATAATCATACATGTAGTACTAGAGTGAGCCAGTGAGCCCAGGTATTAGCTTTACCATGCTGATGAGGCCTAACAAAACTGAAACAGCTGTCCGGGGCTGCTAATAGTTGGGCTCATATTTAATTTGGTAGATTTAAAGGGTACTGTGTGGCCATTATGGTGCCCTATACATGTATGTAACATCAGTTTAACCAAGCAAATCTGTTAATTCTTTGCTTGAGAAAATATTCTTACCCTTCCAACAAATCTGCTGTTGTTGCTGCTATTGTTTTTGGGGGCGAGTAGCACTCTACCTTTGACAGCTAGAAAAATTTCAGTTTAGCCTCTAAAATACTTTGATTGGACAATTTTGCTTTTTAGGCCCATCCCCTTGTGAATTTTCATGAGAGGGGTGGGAAGGGTCAGTAGATTTTTCTGGAACCACAGTATATTTATTGCAGGTAAAAATGATATTCAGGCAAATTATGCATTAGGAGACAAAGGGTATCAAGATTCAACTTACGTTAAAAGGTTTTCACCAGTGAATTTAATTCTTACCAGCAACATATATAAGTTGTTTGCTCTCTGTTTTAAGTCGGAGGGTGGTTAAAATTTACCAAAGTTAATTTGGCATGATTGAAAGCTAATGTTTCTTTAACTTTCAAATAATTGCCAGTGGTGATTTTTGACAGAAATATTATTACTGTTTTAGGTTTTCCAAGGACAGTCATACAGGCTGAAAAACTGAGTGAAAAACAGGAACTAGATGTTGTAGTTAATCTTGATGTTCCATTTGAGACCATAATTGATAGAATATCGGTAAGTTCTCAGGCAAAATAACCTCAGATTTGGTTCTCCAGAACATCATTAAATTTTGGCTTTTCATAACATGGAGGATTGGACACATCAATTTTGACAAAACTTGCAAGACACCATATGCTTTGAAAAACTAGGACTGACCTTACATGGCCAAAGGGCACACCCATATGGGAAGGAGTGGGCGGGGATGGGAGATGTACCCAACTTATTAGGGACTTTAAAGTGCATATGAAGCAAAATTTTTCATTAGCTTGTTCAAAAGAGCTTCAAAATGATGAAGAATGACGTTTATTTTATTGTGATAGCACTCTTGGTTGCGGAGTTATTCAAGATTTTGATTTATGCAAATTAGAGGACTTGTGACGTCACAAGGTGGACACAAAATGAAGTAAAATCACAAAATATGGAATATCTGTGCAAATACTAAGTCTACAGGGTTGCAATTTTGCAGGGTTGGTATGCTGCCACAACTACACGTTTTGATAGTGGTGATGATATCACCATAGCAACATACTTGTTACAAGACCTCTACCTTTCCAAAGGATAAAATCAGAGAAGAAGTGCTATTTGCTCTTGATGTTCATTCAGTGGATGCGAGCAAATATGGACATTACGCAGCACAAGTATAAGAAAGTGTGTTGGACTCTGGAGCAATAAATAAGGCATTTCTCATTTGGGAAGGTAGAGGTCTGGTAACAAGTATGTTGCTATGGTGACATCATAACCACTATCATAATGTGTAGCTCTGGCAGCACATCAACCCTGCAAAATTTCAACCCTGTAGACTTAGTATTTGCACAGATGTTCCATATTTTGTGATTTTACTCCATTTTGTGTCCACCTTGTGACGTCACAAGTCCTCTAATTTGCATAAATCAAAATCTTGAATAACTCGGCAACCAAGAGTGCTATCACAATAAAATAAACGCCGTTCTTCATCATTTTGAAAGCTCTTTCGAACAAGCTAATGAAAAATTTCGCTTTATAGTTATGCACTTTAAGAAACAAGGACGGGAATGTCAACGAGAATGTCACAAAACAATAGGTTTAATGAGCAAAAACAATACTTCTGCACATGCGTTTTACATATTGGTACATTTCTTTACCGTCCTCTGCAAAACAACAACGTGTAATGACCAAATTTTAGGTTTGGCGAGAACATGAGCACATGATGGCAAATGTTTCTTTCTTTTTCTTTACTTTAATGCCGTTCATAGAAATTTAGTTCCTGGATAATTCACTGACAATTTACAAATTGAACAAATTGGAATAATCGTGAAAGTGCTACAATAACGAGAAGTTATATTTTGAAATGATGTTTTTGTTGCCGTCGCCGTCCTCATTTCTTAAACTCCCTATTAACTGACCTTTCATGTACCGGGTCATACACATTAGGCCTTCTGAGGGGTAGAAGCAACATGGCTCTGAAAGCAAACAGAAATCTTCTCACAGAACAGCAACAACTGACAGAATTTGGCAGAAAAAGCACACCAGTTTGTGACAGGGACAATTCACTTTCCATTCCTCTTTGTTTCCTTGGCAACAGTGACATTTGACCCTAATGAAACAAGCGAGAGACCGAGTCGTAAACAAATGAGAAATCAACACCAGGCCACCCCTTGGAAGGCCTCACACATGTGCAGCTGTGTTGCTTACAATAACATTGTCACTGTGCTTTATAAAATAATAAAGTATTATTTTTTCCATCTTAACACACAGAAACGCTGGATTCATCCAGGCAGTGGAAAGACGTACAACTTGGATTTCAGCCCACCAAAAGTGCAAGTAAGTTCAAATTAATTGAAAGAAGGTACAGTTAAACCTTGTTTCTAAAGTGGTGATCCAAAAATTCAACATGACATGTGACATGTGGATTGGTAGGTAGTCCCTTTTTGGATAGTCAAAGTGCAATCCATCAACAGTGCAGTGAGACTGGAGCAAGAAGAAAAAAAAAACAAAAAGAGAATGGATGCCTCTCCCAAAGGGTACATCAGCGCATTCATTTCATATTTCACCAGTCTCGCTGTGTGCTGCATGCTATGGAAGAATCCTGTGGACAAAAACTTGGGAATCCTGCTCAAGGAGATGTGGAGATGAGAAGTAATCAATTTGGCAGATTAAGGAGCAGGTTTCATTAAGAGACCACAAGCATTGAACTGAAAAGGAATTTGGCATTGTACATGTAAATGACGCTGCATGCATGAAATTATTTTTGCTTGTAGGGAAAAGATGATGATACTGGAGAGGATCTTGTTCAGCGGGATGACGACAAGGTTAGAATTCACTTAATATAAACTAACTTAAAGATAATGACAGTGCATCTACTGTACGTGAAATCTACTAATTAGTGAAGCTTTTGTGAATCGATCATTCAATCAATCCATCTCATTCAATCAGATCCTCTGTCAGTCCGTTTGTTGGTCCATCACTCACTCACTAACTCACAGAACTCAATCAATCAACCAACCAACCAATCAACCAATCAACCAACCAACCAACCAACCAGCCAACAAACCAATCGATTGATCGAGCGATCAATCAATCAATCAATCAATCAATCAATCAATCAATCAATCAATCAATCAATCAATCAGACAGGCCACCCTCCTTGCAAAATATTGGCTTAGGGAAGGAGAATCAGCCTTTTGTACAGTACATGGTTACTGGTATGCAGAAAAATCATTCATGCAGTCGGGCTTTTAGCTGCTGAAACTAACCAGACTGATTAAAACTTTGGCCAAATTTGAAGAGTTTACAAGGTTCAGACACATTGTTATAGACCATAAAATAGGCCAATCACTTATACCTGTAGTCCCAAATTATAATAATGCCCTTAGGGTTTTCATTAGTTTTTGAGGTTGGGGACTCTTTAAAGGCAGATTGATGAGTATCCCTCAAAAAATTGCTGATAATCTGCTTTCCATCCTCTTAAAAAAATGGGTACAGTTGTGCCATGTTCAGCAATTAAACATGTGTGTGCTGATTCCTGGGTCCCACCTTCCAGTAAAGCCCTGGGTAACTTGCTAATTTTGTTTGATGGGCATTTTCATCACTCTTTTTCCAAAGAAACAAACTATAATTCAATAAGTCAAGTTGTTTTTGGCATTATCACTTTATGACCCTATTTTTGTCTACGTTTGGCTAAAAATTTGCTAATTCACTAAAATAAATTAAAAATAAAACTTATGTTTTGATGTAGCCTGAGACTGTACGACAACGGCTGAAGCAGTATGAAGACATGACAAAGCCACTCATTGATTATTATAAGTAAGTATCGACTAGATATAATTAATTTTTTGTTTTAAATTTACCTGTGCTTCTCTACTGGATTTTGTAGTGACAAAAGGCTATTCAATTGATGCAAATACAACTTCTGACTACTTTCTGACAAATGATCATGATTACACAAAAAGATATGAAAATCATATATTTGAGCTGTGGATTAAAGAATGAAGATGTAAGTGGTCATCGCAGTCTGATGAACACTACTTAAGCAGTAGTGAAAGAAAAGCCTGAAAAAGAATTCAGTCTTGTACAGGAGTTGAACCCATGACCTCTGTGATACCGATGCAGTGCTCTACCAACTGAGCTAACAAGCCAGCTAGGAGCTGGTCTTTTTTTTTTCTGCCAAATGCCATAAAGCAAAGGATTGTGGTGTACGTGAAATATATTAAGTTAAGGATAGACCCAAACCCCAAAAAACAAACGTTTTTTTTTAATTTTGTTTTGTTACAGTAAACTTGCATTGTTTGCTTTTATCATCTCTTAACATGCAAAATTAATTCCTTCTTTCTCGTGTTTGCAGTAAAAAAGGTTTATTGAAGTCCTTTTCAGGAACAGAAACCAACGTGATATGGCCCAAGGTCAAAGATTATCTGTCTGAGAATTTCTTCAAGAAGTAAACTGAAAAAATGTATAGGATATCCTGAGTATCCAGTCTTTACTGGTGACCGTAATAATATTATTCTAGTCTTTCAATTCTTTGAATATTTGTCAGGTTGAATTAGGTTAATGCAGCATAAGTAGTATGTAGATAGGTGACAATAATAATAGTGATTTAACAGTTAGGCATTTGGAAATAACATTCATCAATGATGTGTTCCATTTAGTAATTAGACTGCGAGCTTGAGTTTTCAGCTTTGAGGATTATCTAGTAGAACCTAACAAGACTGGCAACAAAATCTTGAAGTAGAAACATTCTGCTTGAACTTGCTAGCAGAAAAAGAAGTTATCTTTATAAAGAATAAAATACAAATCCCCTCGTCTCTAAGTGTTGAACATTTAGA
This sequence comes from Pachyseris speciosa, assembly GCA_016490735.1. Classification (NCBI taxonomy): domain Eukaryota; kingdom Metazoa; phylum Cnidaria; class Anthozoa; order Scleractinia; family Pachyseridae; genus Pachyseris; species Pachyseris speciosa. The sequence continues at coordinate 559,539 of JAEMWC010000029.1, forward strand.
ACGGCAGTGCTCAGTTTTGTCTCGAAAATATCCTAGGTTTAATAGTTTCCCTTATACCGGTAATATAATGTTCTGAACACAAGTATGCAAAGGTGGGATTTTCGGGCTGCTGCGCACCTTTAGGAGATCAAACTTTTACATGGGACTATCAGTCGATATTCCCTCTTAGAAAAAACTTATTCTTAAACACAAACACCAACCTTGTTTTGTATAAAAGGAACTAGATAAATAATTCGATAAATACAGTGTACTCGAATTATAATTCAAATGCCCATTGGGTTAAATAAAGAATGTGACTGTGTATTTTTAGATCTACATGACGTTGTGTGATTGTGTGATGTCGCTTTGGAAACAATTTGTGACTGTGGTAAGAAAACTATTCATCGCATGTTCAGGAAATATTTTGAGCGGCTTTGCAATGCGATGTGACCTTCAGATAAGTCGTGATATTGCATTACTTGCGCTTCTTATTTACCAGAACTTCGGCGGAACGACTAAAACGGATGCTTCCAGCTCACCCCCACTTACCAGAACGGCCGGGAACGGCCAAGATGGACAGTTTGTAATCAAAACGTGCAATTTCAAAAGGCTGGTGCACGGCAAATTCAATTTCCCAGACCTGTACATTTTGACAATTTTATGTCATTTGAAACAAATCATTTATACACTCATGGTGAAAATATATACCAATTTTTAGACATAAACCGCTCTAAAATCACGCCCTTTAACAGGGTGGGGTGGGGTTATGGGGTACTTCGTATATAGCTTATAGAGCGGAGAACCCACCCTACCTACAGTACAAACTAATGAATCGTTTCAGGTAAATAAACTGAAAAAATAATCAGCCATGAAATTCATGCTGACGACTAGCTACCACCCTAATAATATTTATATTAAAATTTTAAGTCATTACGATTTGGTCAAGCAATAGCTAATATCATCTTGGCGACAAAGCGCGAAATACAGGCAGAGCCGAGCAAACGTTCATCGTCATCTTCATTTACATTTGCTTTTTGTCTGTTTCAGCCAGAAACGATATTAAAAGTTGGTTCCACGGTTATTGGCGCCATATTAACTGAGGGGCAAACGCGGCTAAAATTACAGTAAATGTATGGGATTTTGACCGAGTTTGAACCGCTGTAACGCGGCTAATAAGAGGCGGATATCCAACATTTCCAACTACTATTAATGGTTTTATTGCCATCGTTCATTCAACAGAAAATAAGGCCATTAACGAAGGTACGGCGTCCGTAAATTAGAATTATAAATCTTCCCATGTGGCTTCTAAATTCGCGGTAATTTGAATAATTTTGATTATATATATATATATATATATATATATATATATATATATATATATATATGTATATTACGCCACTGAAATACGAAAATGCGCGCTACATTTCAAAAAAAAAAAAAAAAAAAATATATATATATATATATATATATATATATATATATATAGGGAGGGAGCATGCTAACTACATTAATAATTAGTAGAAGAGAAAGAAACTGACCCTGACTTAAAGGTCAAATGAACCAAAATTTCGAAACCTTTTCTTAGTGTCATTTCAAAGTGAACAAATACTAAAAAGGACTACTTGAATACAAAATCACGTAGAAATTGTCCTATCTGGGCTTTTAAGAGAGCAAAACAACTGGGAGTACGGAAATACCCGAAGAACAAACGAAAACGTTTCTGAAATGGCCGCGCGCTTGACATGAAAGGAATGGAAACAAGCACGTGTTGTTGTGACGTCACTATTGGCGAGTAGATGAGGAGCTCGATCAATGCTGTAAGTATTCTTTGCGATCTGTCGTAAAGTTCTTTGTTTTAACCTTTCGTTCTCTCTTCAAAAAAGGCCGAGGAAGTCGAACATGTGGTTTTTAACGTAGAGCCGTACTAGTATGAACCAATTAATGGCAACGGAATCGTATGCTGGAAGCCCATCACCAACATAAGTATGTGTCTCGAAAAATTTTCTGATTTTAGGTAATGCATGAATTATGTGGGATTGTTGTCAGAATTAAAATGGCAAGGGAAAGAGCATAGTCATAATGTGGTCTAGAAATGAGCAAGCTTGTGAATGGGTGGGCTGCACACTCAGGCTAAACATCTGATCTCATGGCCATTACCAACCTCCCTGAAAGTTTTCCATTTGGTATATATTCTTTTATTATACCTTTATGTATCATTTCACTACTTGCAATAACTTGCATGATGTACATTTAACATAATTCATTGTCCCATAAACTCCATCCAATCTAGATGTGGTTACTTGTACCATTTGTACAGATACATATATTTATCACACCACCAAAACTGCTGCCAAAACAAATCAAGTATTCCTTTAGGATAAAAACACTTAGATGATAAATTATGTCCTTTGACTGTAAAATGAAATATTATATACCTCCAGAGGGTATATAACTCATGCCACTAAGAATTTTATGAACCAAATGAGGATAAAGTTTGTGAAAATTTTGTCACCCAAAGTTTCAGAGTATGTTTTTCCTCTTTTCTGTCAGTACATACAGATATGTTGCCAAAAGGCAATATACCTATTGGATACATGAGAAGCTGTCATCTTGTTTGGTAAAAACAAATAGAGAGAGGTTTCCACATGAAAATACCGTAGTTTATCGGTTATAACGCGCACTCGGCTTATAAAACGCACCCCCAACTCAGCAACATTTGGTAAAAAGACGCACCATAAACTGAAAGTAACTTTAGAAGGAAATACATGTGGAGCGAAAACGAAGTTGTAGTAAACTGGCAAGAACAAAAATCCGTGCATAAATATACAGCCAAAAAAGTATAGGGAACACATTTTATCAAGTTTATTTACTTGTGACCTACGAAATAACCAAACGTTTGTAAACAAAGCAAGAACGTTGCATCCTGATTCGATTCAAGCGAAATAATCACATGCGCGAGCGAATAAAACTAAAGTTGATTCACTTGATTATTCAAAAGCGTAAATTGTCAAACACTAGCGACGGGAACACTCGAGGTAACTGGCCACAAATGTCAGTGCACAAAAATGGATGGATGGACGAAGGTTTGTTTAATTTCTTTAGAAAAAAACAGTTTACATTTCTCGCAATGGAAGTGTTTGCGATGTTAGCACTATAAACTTAAGTATCACATTACAGAGCACCTGCTTTTGCTTTTAAGCACGCCCGATATGCAAAAACGGCTTTGTTTTGAAAATACTCGCGATGTTCTTTTATCCCGCATTACCAATTTTGAACAAGTTGAATTGAAGTTCTGCTTGCCGATATATCGTAAACTAAGGCGACAAAATTAATTTTCAATTTGGAGCAATTGCCTAGCTTTCGGCTTATAAATCTGAGACAACTTGTTCCTGTGAGGTAAAACTCCCATCTAGGTTAGCATAGGAAGAGGACACACAGTTACTCCGCTTTCTAGGATATTATCATCCAACCACTAAGATCATCCTCCTCGAATGTAAACAAGCGCTTACTTTGCCGAAACGATGCGAAGTAAAAGGCTCTGGCCAAATATATTTACGGCTACTGTACATACGTAAATTCGATTTGTACGCCACTGATAAGGATGTCAATGGTTTGCACGGACGTCTCAGCTCTTCACATCCCAGCAAACTTAATACAAGATCGAATTACGAGAGAGAGCAAAAGGATCACTCTGCATCCAGCAAGTTCAAACAAGATGGAAAATGTCTACTTCTAACTTTCTGCGTTTTGCAAACGCTGAACGAATAGATTAGGAATTGCCGCTTGAAGTCGTCCCGTTATTCGGCGGGCTAGAATTGTTGTCGGTTTTGCTTCTTTTCTGGCCAAGTTTTGTTTCGGATTCCACGTTTTTATTCTTGAGAAAAGTTGGCACGGCATCATCTTTCGAGTAAGTCCTCGTGGCTTTAAAGCTGGAACGAACGAACTCCTTGCCACGAGATTTTGTTTGAAGCTGTGTGGTGTGAAATGTAAAATGGTCTGCACAAGCGATTCCCTCTTCAGTCTTATGAGCCATTCCTTCCGTAGTTTGGGTCATGAGGAAACTTGAAAATACTTACTTTACACTTGGAATTGTTGCTGCAGTTTATTGCAGCACAAAACACAATGCTTTCCACTAAGAAAACGACACTAATTTCAAGACTCACTTGTAGTTTTTAATTTTCCCGCAATTTTTCAGCTCGCCAACAGTGACGTCACGACTGTTAATTCCGACAAATTCCCGACAATTGACCCGACCGCTCTACGAATATGAAAGCCAAAACGAAGCAGTTTTCAGCCTCCAATATCTCTGGGATTCAATACCCGATCACTCTGACACTCCAGAATATTTTTATTTCTTACTTAAGCTACAAAATTCAATAAAAATTGACTTCAGAAAAAAACTTTGAAATTTCGGTTCATTTGACCTTTAAACTTTGCATTAAGGTCTTATCCCCGCTCCCCTCCCCTCCCCTCCGGTTTTAATTGTCATTTAGTTTCCACTCTCTCTCAAAGAAAGAAACGTGCATTTGAAGTCTTCGCGCGGTCAGTTAGCTCGCAATGACGTGGTTAGAGTTTGATTTTCCGTTGGCCTCCTAGAGCAGAGTATTCCTTAGGACATCATTAAGTCCAGTGAGGGGAAAAGGCTTGCGAGGTGCAGTGTCTGCCTCGGCTAATATCCTGCTGTGCAGTTGTTTGCTAAACGAGTACTTTGTTTACCCGGGCGGTACTGCTGGAACAATGCAGGGATATTGAGAGGTCTGCTTTGAGAGGTAACAAGTCTTTAGCCTCAGAAAGTAGGTGTCGGTGATCATTTCTAGGATCAGGGAGAGAAACTGGTGTAGAATTTGGAGCATGCTAAAGACTTAAAGGGTTCGCACGCACCTTGAAAGTCCTTGAAAGTCCTTGAATTTGAAAATCAAAATTCAAGGCCTTGAAAGTCCGTGAAAAGTACATTGGGTCCTTGAAAAACCTTGAAATTTGCTGTTTGACTGTTTCCACTTAGCGGAAGAACTAGAAAAGACTTAGACTTAAACAAATCTCGCAGTTATCCCTTAAACCCGATCATCTAGTATCACATTTTAATGGCATTTTTTGCTGGATGGAGTGCTTGAAAAATTGGAATTGTGCCCTGGAATGTCCTTGAAAAGTCCTTGAATTTTTAGTCCAAAAAAGAGTACGAACCCTGGACTTAGTAAAAATGCTGTGGCTAGATGGTCGTCAACAACTCCTCGCTAACACGGACAGTAAACATCCGGGACCTACCTCATGAAATTATCGAGAAGGACACAAGGCATGGCTGGGAATTTGTCTGCAAAAAGCGTAAGTTTGAACATTTTTTTGACTAGTTTCCGCCCTCGCAACTTTATCGAGTGATTTGATAGTCTGAAAGTGTCATAATGACTGGTTTCCGGTGTCAGAAGTGATCACAAAATCGAGCGATAATTTACACAAATAAAATTCGACAATAATTAGCTGTGATTCTT
>JAEMWC010000029.1:570000-650000 GCA_016490735.1 Pachyseris speciosa
TATACAAACTGTCGTTATTTGAAAACCCATTTCAGATCAACCTTGTCGAGTAATATTATTTTGGGGGGAGCTTCTGGACGTTCTGCAAATTTCGTGATCCACTGGCTGCGATTTGCAATCAGGACTAAAATTAACCGCATGTTGCCTTGTGCTATAAATAAAAACTAATGTATTCGTATAACCAGGCATTTTAATTTGTTCGTTGATGATAGCAAATGAAACTTTATCCTAGGGGATCAGCGCAATTGCTGTAAGTCTCACGTGCAATTTCCACGGCCTGACCGCGACGAAATCGTCATTTTCAAAATTTTGTCAGACGCTTTCGCTATTACTGCGGCCGAACTATCTAAGAACTTAATTACCATGAACGGCGTTGGTCGAGGTAGAGAAAATAAAAGGAAGAAAAATTCACCGTCATGCGCTCACATTCTAGACAAAACCTTGAATATAGTCATTTCACGATGCTGTTTTGCAGTAAACGACAGAGAAATGAACAAAAGTGTAAAACGCACGTGCAGATCAGAGCCACTGTTTCTGCGCATTTTGTTGTGGCGCTCTCGTTGCCGTTGCCGTCATCGCGTTGCTTAAGCTCTTCGGGTTTTAGAAACTAACAAATCTGAGGCCCAATGCCAGTTATTGAAAGAGCGGACAGCTCTATCCAGCAAATAAAACAGTGTATCAGTTGCAGTACCTTTATACGCTGGATAACGAGTTACCCGATGGAGAGAGGCATCCGCTCTTTGTACAGCTGGGCTGTCAGTTTAATATGACAAATGGGAATCACTAATAAACTACGAAACAGTGTTTCTACATTGCGCTCTATACTATTGAACAACGTAAATTGTGGAAATAACATCATTTACTATATCTCTCACTTACCGTAGTACACGCGCTGTGATATCATTGGTCAATTTTGCGGGCCGTATTCAACAATACGCCCCATTTGACTTCAACTAGTTTTCTTTCCCGTGCGCTGGATTAACCTCACCAAGATATAATAGATATCTTACTAACCACGTTTTCTCGTGCTGCACTGTAAGTTTACGGATCCTCGTTTTTTTCCCGTTGATTTATGGCGCGCGCTCGCGCGCTTGGTTCATGAATCAACGGGAACAAACTCGGTCTGTAACGTATAGTACGGACGTTCAACATGGTTAGTAAGAAGTATAAGAAAAAAATTAATTATTTGACCACGCTGTTTAAACAAAAGATTTCGTTCCCCACGTAAATATTATATTCCTGCGCGCAAGTTTTGAAAATTAACACAAAATGTCTAGGGAGCGACTAACAGACTGATAGCACCAAATCATTTTATTGTTCACCGCCATATTATCTTCCAAACAAACCTTATTGACAGTGATGGTTTATAGAATTTACAGCTAACTAATTTGACCTTAAAGCAAACGGTTGGAATGCACAAAGACGAAAACATGTAAGTAATACATAAAATATGGGCGGGAGACCTTTATGGGCAGTTAAAACGGCGAGCCGCAGGCGAGCCGTTTTAAAGCCCATAAAGGTCTCACGCGAATATTTTGTTACTTGTGAAATGAAACAATAGATTGTGTTTGTCGTGTTTGTAATGTTAATCAGTAGAGATCTGAATCAAAGTTAATGCATACTAATTAGCGGAGCAGGACACCTTTATGAAAGTTAATAATTTTTATTGGGGTTTAGAGAGGTATACATGTGACTCAAATACTACCCGTAGATTGGTCGTTAGTCTTATGAATTATTAATGAATTTTACAAAGATAAATACACAATGTATAAGCAACCTGTTTCTCAATGAATCAGTAAAATGAACAAGGGGAGGTTTCCGGTTTTCGAGGACGAGTGTTCTGTCATCCAGGTATTTTCGTTGGGTGAACATTAAGTAACAATTAGATAACGGGCTCTAGATTTCTGTCGCGTAATTGCTAATGAGCCCGATTCAGCTATCGCGCATAGAAATTGAGAGCGAATGATCAAATTGTTTTAGTATAAATCAGATCCACTAGTATAGTCATTCAAAACTAAACAAGTAAATTATCGAAATCCTCCTCGCAGATCCGAAAACGCGAAAAAGTGGCCGCCATTTTGTTGACAACCGCTACTCACTATCTATGACAGAATAGATAGCGAGCAGCGTAGCCAATCAGAGAACGACATTCGTGATAGAACGCTAGTAGATTTATACTTCGACCTGACAGGAGAGGGATAAAGCAACGACGACGGCATCAGCAACGAAAACTTCATTTCAAATGAAAGATACTGTAATGTGACAGAAGCAAAATTACAAAAACAAACTTCACAAAGAAGACTGACACTTCAAACTGTCTAAGTTTCACAGTTTCACTCCTATGGAAGCCCATAACTTTCAACGAGTTTTGAAATCGAAACATCTGCTTCACATCACAGAAGAGGTTATCCTTTATCACCAATAACAAAACCATTTACTTTACTGCGCGTCTCAATCGGAAATCTCGAACACAAACATTGATTTTCCAACTGATCACCGTAAATCGCGATCTGCCTATAAAACGACAATCATGTTGTAATTTCACCATCCACCAAGATCCCTGTCGAATTTCAGCGAAATCTACCCTCACAATTCAGGGATTTAAAGCTTGAAAATGAAACACTTACCCCCAAAATTGGGCTCATGAATTTATTCACAGGCAAGTGTCCTGCGCGACCCTAAACTCTCTGGTGTCTCTTCGCAGAACACTATTACGTCACGCTATCTACTTAAGCCAATCAGACTCGGATAAAATTTAGCGATGAACAATAAAAATTAATGATAGGGAATGGGTCACTGTCGCGTAATTTGAATAAACAAAAGACGTATTTATAACAACGGAACCTTTAAAACGTTAAACTGCAGTTTTCTGACGTAGTATATACGTATTAAGTGCATTAGAACTATTTACGGTTGCTATGGCAACGTATGAAGAGGAGGAAATGAATTCCAACTTGAAAAAATTAGACAAACTTTCTCACTGAGTTTTGTCGTCGTCTCTTGGAGAAATCGCCTTAAAATTATGCCATTTCCTTTGCCTTCCAAGAAATAATGGGAAATCTCACCTCTTCGCCGGTTACAAGGGCCATTTTGTGTAATAGAAAAGAAAAAGTAATTACTTACAATTTTTAAAAGCAAACTTATACAAAATTCCCGTGACAGTGGCCCCTTTAAAAACGTGAAATCGTGATGTGAAAAATGCGCTTGTTCGTGCTGGCGTTAAAAGGGTTAAAAATAGTGTTTTTACTTACGCATATCTAAATTTTCGACAGGTCTCATACGTAATCCTGTGAAGTGAACAAAAAAATGCCACTGCAAATATGAGGACATTGAAAAGACTGCGAATACCGAGTCTCCTCAAAATCGGCTTGGTTGCTATAACCGTTTCGGGTGTGTCTTTGTTTTTGATGGTTCATCGGATAGAAAAGCCATTCATCCAAGATCTGAGATTGCCGATGAACGATGTTTATCGATTTACTAAAGATGTGGAAAACAATCCTCGTTTCGTTCAGGAAAGAAGAGAGAGACATGATGATGATTTCCAAGACGATGATGACTTCTTTGAAAAGTTAACTGACCGTGATGGTCGCAGAAAGTCATCTCAGAAAAATGCACCCGCGTCCCAAGCACCATATCAACATAAATCCAAGCTGACTACACGAAAACGTTCTTCGAAGTACAAACGCATTTATCACGGGAATAAAATAATTTCTCACGGCGGACAGGGTTTTGATAATCAGAACATGAATATATCTCGATCTGATTCCCAACGACGACTGCCGAACTATCATCGAGCCTTCTCCGAAGATCATCGACAATTACCGGACACTCAATCGAATTCTCAACGGCGTCCGGCCACCACGAAGTTGACCCGACAATTCAACGAGAAGGCAGAGAAAGTTAAAGAAAGTAGATTCGATTCTGAGGAGGAAAGAGGTGATGAGCGAAAGTCGAGGACAAATAATTTCGGGAAAACAAATTTTCAAGAATCAAAACCTTTTGAATCGAAGTTTGAATATCAGCGACGAAACACCACTAAAAATCCGTATTTATCGGAATTGAAGTCCAACATTACTGCAATAGCTAATCATGATCCGATTGGTAATTACAGTAAATTGAAAGAAAATCCTGAGATGAATAAAGTTAAGCCAAGTTCGCTATCGAGTTACGATGCTCAAGTTAAAAATCTTGGCACTAAGACAAGATCATTAGATATCAAAGACGTCTCGTCAAATTTATATAAGAAAGCAGACTCTCATCTTAAAGAATACTCAAACAACTCCGAACGAATCAGTGATGATCTTCGGGATTACGAACGGCTCCCGAACTCAAGCAAAGTGATTTCGAAGAACCGAGGTGATTCTGAGCCGAAAGTCACGAATAATCTTCGGAATTCCGATCAGTCCCCGAAAAGAATTTCGAAGGAAGAAAAATCTAATTTTCAATCCCATTCTAGCAAGCTGGCTTTCCACTACCAAGGTAAAACCGTGTCAAACGTCACGAACGAACATCGGAATTTGGGTCAGCTTCCCAAACCATCCTCAAAGAGGATGAAATCCAGCGCTGAACAACAATCAGGCAAAGTGGGCTCAAATTACCAAGGAAGCTCGAAAGCGAGAGGCGTTGATCACCTGCGGAACAACGTCCACTTTCCGAAGGCATCAACGAAGAAACGAAAAAGCCTTCTCCTTTTTGGAGATGATCGGTCGGGGACCACTTTTGTGACCAAAATGTTTGCGGCTGATCCTCAGATGTTTACAGTCTATGAGCCATTATGGGTGACAAAACGATGGTTCAAGGACGTGGGCACTACAGACCCAGGCTATCAAAAAAGAGTTGTTCTAGATGTTGTCAATGGCCTGTTATCTTGTAAGTTCACGCGTTCAGCAGCGGCGACAACTTTCCTTGATTATACGAGAACTCCCTGGACCGGCCAAGGTGTCTTTCCACAAAACATCTTCAGGACCTCGCCATTTAAAAATAAAACGCCATCAGGGGTTGTGTATTACCCTAAGCTCTCAAGACATCCTAAATTTGCTGAAGATGTTTGTCTCAACAGCTTTAATCACAGTGTGGTTAAGGTTGGTCAAATTCGCGTCCCTGAAGACACCATCTCCGTGTTCATCCCGCGGGTGTTCAAAGAGAATCCCGACACCGATATTCGCGTCATTCAAATCGTACGGGATCCGCGCGGGAGTATCAATTCCCGAATAAGGAACGGATGGATGTCTGACTTTACGTACACAGGGTTCGCAATGATGGTTAAATCAATGTGCGACAAAATTACAGCAAACATTAAATTTGGAAGGGACTTGCAGCAAAACGAATGGTTGAAGGAACGATATATGGAAATAACGTACAAGGAGATTGCCACGATGCCAGTCACCACTGCTACGAAGATTTACAAATTTGCTGGTTTCGAAATGCGTGACAGCCTCGTTGATTGGATCGTTAGCAGCACAAACCCTGACAAAGAGCAGTTGGCGCAAGCAATTCGAAACCCATATTCTCATATTAGGGATTCTAGCAACAATTATTTGAAGTGGCGTAAGGAGTCGCCGATCAAGCGGGTCAGAGTAATTGAAAAACATTGCAAAGAGTTGCTGGATTTACTCAGACTGGATCCTGTCGCGGACGAAATGGAGACGCTATGTTCTGGCTAGCCTGAAGATGTCCCTTGAAGAATTTGAACTCTCTCCGTGGGCCCAGCCACATTCACCAAATTAGATCAATCTAAACGAGACCGGGGCTGGATTGCTCGAAGCATGGTTAGCGTTAACCATTGGTTAAGATGTATTAAAACCTATAGGTAGCCATGGTATTTAACCCTGGTCAGCGCTGGCCATACTTCGAGCAACTGGGCCCGGTTTGAGATCGATTCGATACCCTTTTTGAAGTGTTCGCACTTAAATAATAATAATAACCCATTCGTTAGATCGATGTCGAATTGATCTAGTGACTGGATAATTTTGTGAACGTAACCTGAGAATTCGGAGACTCAATACAAAACCAAAAATTGAAAAGGTAAAGGGATAGGCCCACAGCAAGTATGATTCTTAGTTTTTTATTCATATAATTTGTTACGGTGATGGCCCATAAGGGACAGCAACAAAAGAAAAACGGCTTTCAGCAAGAGTTAGGGACAAGCAGATTGTTTTCAAGGTCATAGAAAGTCAGGGAAATAATTGTAGGGATGGCGAATGGTAAATCCGAGACTTGGCGAGACAGTGAGACTAATATATTTTCTGCGAGCCCGAGGCTTTCTTAGCCTTAAAAAAGAAATGGAGTCTCCAAGGAAAAAAATCGAAGACGGCGAGATCGTGAAATTAGATAAAAAATTCTGCGAGAATCGTAGTTTTTGAAGAACCATTTGCCACCCCTAATTGTGCTTCAAGTCAGAGAAATTCTAACAGTTCTACCTGAAAGTCACGTGAAAGGTCAGATAATTTTATTTTAAGCGTGATGTCGTTTCAAAAGAAATTCTTTTTGCCTTTATGTCCCCAAGGATTTGCCTTGGATGGTCAAAGAAAATATTGTTCTTCCATGGTCAGTCTCCCTATTTAAGTCGGAAAATGACTATGGTTCAGCGAAAAGTCAAAAACATTTCAGGGAGTTTTTTTCTACCCCTGTGAGTGGCAACCCTGGCTTGAGTTCCCAAAACACCCCAATGGTTTCGACTGCAGGCAATTTATAATGCTATGAAATAGCATTTAATATGCTATTTATCATTAATATTCAGTATATACCATTTAATACTTCAAAATATAAATGATCAAGAGGACGTGGGCTCCTAAAATAATGTACGTAAATTTCTTATTTGTTTGGGATACCTGTGGCATCCCACACAAATGTCATCGGGTTGTAAGTGCGTTAACGGGTATCACTTGAATGGATACTCCAAAATAAGATGAGGCATTTCGTGACACATATACAATATAACATATCTCAAAATTATCGTGGAACAGTTGGTGATGTTATATGGCAATAACTGACAACCTCAGTATTAACCCTAAACAACAGAATCTGTTTAAAGGCAGAGAAGAACTGCTGGACTAGGCACTGATCTCTAGTGATTAGGCCTAAGCGCTGACTCGAAATGGTTAGCTTTCACATATTGTTATTGTGACACCATATAAATTGCTTAAAACTTGCCTCCCTCACCAGCTACCAATTGTTGGTGTAGTGGATATGGATATCGTTGTGGCATCTATAACCCGGGTTCGACCCTTTGTATGCTCTTTTCAAAGATCTTTTTTAAACTTAGTGAAAATTTACTAAGATCGTTTGGCACTTTATATACACAAAACTAAGTGTGTGACCCGAATTTGGAGTATTCATTCTAGTCGTCATGCATTGTGGACAGCGTATCCTACACATGTACCCTTTGGGTACCTATTTTTGGTTGACCTGGGCCCAGTTGTTCGAAAGCCGATTAAATTAATCCAGGATTAGCGTAAACTTTGGTTGCAGTTTTTAACTTTTGAATGAAAGTTTATTTTGCTGCTTTTTGCTTTTCATGATTCTCTCATCCATAATTTTGCAGAATATCGGCGTTGAACAACGTTTGTGGATCATAGAGAAATAAACTCCTCGGTTAAGTTTTAATCTTGGATTAGCGTTAATCAGCTTTCGAACAACCGGTTCCCCCAGAACTGTAACCATACCATTTAACTTCATTCTATATATGCTATTTTTGTTCATTTGTTTTCAGTACAAAGATAAAAAAGAAAAACTGATTTATGTATGTTTGCCGTGTTGGAGTACGAGGTAGACATAAGGCGATTGATTTCGCTTTTAAACGATTGTTCTGGCATTTTGAGGAAGATTATTCCATATCAATGCCCCACTGTAGCAAAAACTGCGTTTTAAGTAATCAGTACGGCGCTTGGGCCGAGAAAATGCTTATCCCTTAGTTCGTAGTTTGTGCTGAATGGTGTAAACAGCCCTTGGAGGTACTCCGAAGTCTGTTTATTAGACACACAAGTTTCATTTTAATTTCATCCTTCTGGTAGAAAGGTCTGCCTATCCTAGTGTTCAGATCAGCTACTTTTGTCTGACCCCACTTAGTGGCATACACTGTCAACGGTTCCATAGATTGTAGGTACGAGAACCCCTCCTCGACATCTGCCATTTTCCCTTAGACCAATTACAAATGTCCCACGTTGGTAGGTCATGCCAATGTACGACAAACTCACACAGTCGGGCTAAGAAAATCGTGCAAATGCCCCATGTATAGGGCAAGATCAAATTACATTTTCCTCGCAAAAGAGATCGAAACTGTAGACAGCTATCATCCACATCAAAACCTTTAATATTATTTTACGTGAACACTGAAATCTCATTAAGAAAAGACCACAGTGTCAGTTACGTATGAAAGCACCGATTTTTGGTTCCTTATTTCACTGTTAGCCCATTTCCCTTTTTTAACGTATAGTGGCGCATGGCGCTTGTGCAAGCTATGACGTAGCCCATGAATTCCACTGTTTAGAGAGCAACCATCCTCGTCCCCAGAGCCTCCGTTTCTTTTGGTCACGTGGTCGGAAAAACGGAGGGCTCCGGTAGCAACAATTACCGGATGTCCGTAAATCACGGACATCCGATAGCGCATGTTATATAGCCAAGAATGTATTTGCTCATGCTCAGATATGTATCCTCATGGGAGGGTGTGACTGTCCAGCTTTGGCTTTTATGAAGGCTGCCTTGAAAGCTGGTTCGGCGAAGCTTTGAAAGAGACTAATTTCATTGAAATTAGAAATTTTACTATAGGAACTGAAAGGGAACAACAACCTGCCTTGCATGCAGTAGCTGTACAGAAAAGAGACTGGCTGTGTATTTTGCCCACGGGGTTTCGAAAATCGCTGATATTGCAGCTTCTCTCGTTCTTGGTGGACCATAGATCTTTATACGGTTTTGTGCTCTTGCAGTTTCGCTACTGAATTTGCCTATTCCCAACTAAATCGAAAAGTTGAAGGCACTACGTGTTGGCTTGAAGGTTTATAAGCAAGGTTACCAAGACATAATTCTATCAGTTGGTGAGAATGTCAAATTCCCTTGTTGATTTGTGCAAAATAAATCTCACTCGTAACGGTAAGTGCAAACGAGTGGCTCTGGGGAAGAGAATGACAGGAAATGCGCAGTTATTCATCACGTAATTCTTGGTGTGCATTCAGTTTTTAATAGCCAATGAAAAAATTCGGAGTTTTTGGCGCGTCCAGAGCTACTCGTCAACGACATTTTAAGACGAGTGGCTCTGGGGACGAGAATGGAAAGCAATCAGATGCAAGTACATAACTTGTGCGTCCTGTCCGGAATAAAACCTTCGGGCCGAATTCGATGTTCATTACTAAATTTAACATTTTATGTGTAAATCCGGTAACATCTTTCCCAAAATTTGGGCATCAGTCATTCTGCTAGCCTTCGTGTAGGCGTATCGCTAATGGTAGGCTATTATTCTACTTGCGCAATATTACAGTCTGTGATTACCGACATACATGTGGCTGATACGAAAACTAACATGTACTTTATGCATGGAGTCGTAACATCCAAAATGAATTCTAATGAGCAATGTCACCTTTATCGTCACGTTATCGCGATTGATCGTGAAATTTTAGGCTAACGTTATAGTTTGCACATGCGCCGCGCCGTGAAACCCTCCCTTTCGAATAACTGTCAATGAAAAAGGCAAATTAATGTTCATTACTAGATCACACTCTAACGCAAAAATGAGGTAAATGTAATTCAAATGCTAGAAAGAAGTGCCCCCGGTTGTCTCAATTGGTAGAGCACCGGACTGCTGAGCGGAAGATCGCGGGCTCAAACCCCAAAGCGAACTACAAACCAGGGTCTATAGATAAATGGTGAGATCACGCTTCATTTCAGATGATCGTTTCATTGGGCGGTGACTTAAAGCCGCTGTCCGATCCTTCTACATTTATGTTTACCACATATTCGGAGATGTTAGCACGTTTCTTTGCTACACTAGCTCCTGTAAAAATTAAAATAAAGTCATGAGATGAGATGGTGATGGTTATGATGATGATGATGACGACGATGACGATGATGATGATGATGATGACGATGATGATGATGATGATGACGAGAAGGAGGAGGAGGAGAAGGATGTAAAAATAAAATGAACAAAATAAAATGTTGTTGTTGTTATTGTAAATATCGACCAAATAATCACACAAACATGTACGTCCACTGAATAAATTAATACCCTACAGTTTGGGAAATGAAGGGCCTAAAAGACCATACCACGGACAAGCATGCAGCTACCTTGAGAAAAGAATTCACTACCATTGTTTATGTTTTGTATAAATTAACTGTCTACTTCACTACTCCTGCTATTTTGAATTTTTCCTCTTGTACTTTTGTTAATAAATAAAGTTGATTATAAAGTTCATCACCATCTACTGACGAGACACAAGGACATTCATATGATTATTAGCCAAGACAAGCTCTCGCAGCCGTGCGCTGCAACTGCACGTCAGCACAATCTAGTATCCGCTAACATTTATTGTCCAGTACCGTTGTTAAAAGTTAGAGGACTAGTGTGTACAGATTTATCTTAACACACAATGGAAAAACTTGTTCGAACAAAAGTGCATATCACCATCAAAGTGTGATGAGAGGATTTATTGTTATGATATATGATTTATGTTATTTTGCTTTCGCTGATGAAAGTATAAAAACCAACGTTGGAAATATTTAGTCTTAAGCTTCAAGTTCAATAATCGATAAACACAACCTGTTGTTACTCATGGAAGCATAAACTGTTTTGCAAGATCATAACTATAGTAAACATTCAAGCTGTAACACAACCTGTTAGAAACCGTTATCCACCTGTTATCGACCTGTTTAACTTTTGAAAGTAATTCATGTTGTAAACGGTTAACTCCGTACAACAACAACAACAACAACAACAACAACATACAACAACAGGTGGGCTTTATTTACGAATTTTTAAAGGCCTTTGTAGCCCGCAGTTAGCGGAGCTATTCTAGGCGGGATACTTTTAAAAACTGACACTGATAACAAATGGTATGGCGGGCTAGTTATGATTTCTTAACGGATTTACTTCATCACCTAAGATGGCAGTTTTCGCATATATAGAAGTCTATTGAAGTTATTTCTTTGGTTATATCCTGGGCTACGTCCTGGTTACTTCCTGGACATTGAGGCTACGTTCTGGTTATGTTCTGCTAACGTATCGTGACTACGTTTTGCCGGATATCTTTGGTTATGCTCGGGCTATGCCCTTGACGTTGCCTTGCCGATTAAACTCTACGTTGGAGCCAAGTTCTGAGTGAAATTGCCGTCTCGAAGGTATTCGCTTGCTGTGCCGTAATAGATCCCGGCCTCACCGCAGCCAGCGAGTCCTCCCAGATTTACAGCTGAGTTTTGCTCATGTTTCACAGAAGTGCTTTTCCAGACCAGAAACCTGTTTTTACAAAAGATATCAACGTCGAAAAATTGCCTGTTAATTTGTCAGGCTCTGACAGAACATCATTAAGCAGCAAATATGAAACGCGTTCCCCGGGTACTCAGCATTCAGATTAACCTCGAACAAACTTTTGTGTCAGCTACCACCGGCGTAAGACAAGTGCCAAGCATGTACGTACCCTTCAGTGAACTAAAACTTGTAGTTCACTGAAGATAAAAGGGACTCGAATAGTTTGTAACTTTTAATTTTCTATCCATGGTCAACCTTCTTTGGTTAAAAAAAAAGAACATATAAAACCGTATTTCGCTCATCGATAATTTTGTTTTCATGCTCCTACTATATATTTATAAGGCATGTAGTATGATAATGCCGATCTATTTCAACTAAACAAAAGGATCCCTAAGTCCCGACTATAATCCTCTCTCTTGAAGTGCCGAGAACAAATGACCGAAAACTTAGATGGCGTCCAGTCAATCTCGTACCCAGAGTCCTCGAGCTGTTTGGTCAGCGGGTGGACGCCCGGAGAGACTCTGGGATAATGGGAAAAAAATCAAATTTTTGATTGGCTGGCCCGTAACGGCTTCCATTGCTTTACCCCAGATTTTCTGGGAAAATGGCCGGTCCATTATCCCAGAGTCTCTCCTGGCAACTAACCGCTGGCTAAAGAGCCTGAAAACTCTGGGTACGAGATTGGCGTCAAGTGTGCTCGCTGTTGATTTACAAAGTCGGTCCATTTTTTCCGTCTCCTAACACACTCCGAACGATGATCATCGTAAAAAGGTATTCTGTGCATTGCTATCCCATTTTCAGGGTCACCTACGTTGTTGCAGCCGTAAAGTACGCACGAACCACCGCGAACCCAGTCGGACTAAATGTATTTCCCTGCTCGCGCTTGTTTACCCGCGAAAGGAAACCCCTGAGATGACGTCACAATTCAAACTAGACTCATTCTCCTACATGGGCAAAAAAAAAGCGCAAATTTTCGAAACTTTGAAAGGACACAACTTCCGAAGAAAAAATACGAGAGGAAAATGTTTTTCAATATAGCAATCCGGGCAATAGGGTGATTACATTAGGCGAAAAAAAAAATTGGGGGCTAGTGGCACTTTACCTACCTGGTACAATTACGGCTATTATTTACTTCCTGTGTGGGGTTCTCTTTGATCATCAGTAACTAAATTTTAATTCAGCTAAACATTTTTTAAAGTCCGGTTCTGGCCTCCGAATAGCCTTTTTAACACCACTATCCGGGGGTCTGAAATCGTGTGTACATCAGCAACTTTGTAAAAGGTTGTTCATGCATGAATAGTGACAACTAGTATATAGCTAGCTTCCTACGCAGACGTCTTTCGGCTCGTCACGCGATCTTTCCTCCCCAAGGAAAGATTGCGTGACGAGCCAAAAGACGTCTGCGTAGAAGGCTAGTATATAGCCGACCAAGCGCGAACATTATAATTGTGTTTCATTCGGCATATAGGCCAAGACATCTAGGAACTAAATTCAGTAATACAGACCTTAAAGTAGTTCACAGACCAAAATAATGGCGATAAATTAATTGGCATTATCATTACGTGATGGCCACATCACGGCCATCCCATGGGCTGTATATGGCCGTGCTCTTTGATATGAAGAAATTACTGGCTGGCAGTGCCGCTCTTGCGGCCTAGGAGGAGCTCGGGCAGATCTTTTAGTTTCAGGAAACCCCACGGGAATATTCAATACGGAGTTGAAATACTTCACCATTCTAAAACATTCTTCTTGAGTGAGTATTCCATAGTCGAGGACAACACTTGCAAACTCCTTTTCTGCCATCACTGGGAATCGAATTGCCTTCACGATTCGTTCTCCAAGGATCCTTCTCTTAACAGCACCTTCCGCAACGACGCCTTGCTTGACACATTCCTTTTCAGCCCAGCGATCGACAGCTTTGAACAACTCCACTTCTCTGACATTCAAAGATTCTTTCTCTACTAATTCTAGCAGCACTGACCTCTCGATTGTTACGAAACCATCCGATTTCACAGCTTCATCCGTCTTTTGCTCGATCACTTTCCAACAATGTTCCAACAGTTCTTTCTCTTCATATTGCTGTGCTTTCGGCAAAATACGAAACACGTTTGAGGCGTCACATCTTTTTTTCAGGAAAGCGGAGCATTTGTCGGCCAGAATAGGCAGCATGTATTTCTTTGCCAAATACAACAATTGCATCACATTGTTGGGCTCCAGGTTCACCTTGTCGCTGTAAATGAAACGAAACATTTCCAACAGACCCTCGTACGTGCTATCAGAGATCTCAACAGAATCTGTCGCCGCCAGCTTACCGTAAAACATGGCATAAAACACTGGACTGCTGATCGCTAACACGAACTTGTGAGCTCGAATCTTCTTGCTTTCACTTCCGCCCTGAGCGTCTCGAACGACGAATTCGACATCGCTCAAGAGTTCTTGGTTGAAAATGGACGTGCATCTGTCCCTAATAGTACTCCGAGCTGTTAATTGCCAAAAATCCTTCTTTGAAGCGTCGGAAGACTTCATGGCTATAAATGACCTGATCAATAAAATTTTACCTTGGTACGTTCCTATAACTTCCGTTTTCTCACAGAACGCAAATCTCGTCCCCATAGCCTACGTTACCCTTGTCCAGCGGAATCGAACGGGCAACGGACGCTCTGGAAGAATCCAAAACCGGAACCAGAAAATCCTGGTTCCGGTTTGATTGCACCTGCGTGAGGTTTCAGGACAAATGGCAATCTCGTTCCCAGAGGCTGCGATCCTTTTGGCCAGCGCCAACACAAAAGAAATGTGGTTTTCAGAGGTTCCACAGCGGTCAAATGACTGAGCATGCGCGTGATTTTAACCACTTCCGGTCACTTTCCCGCGATGTGGTGCTCGATCAAAGTGCTCGACTTCCACGCTACAGAACGAGCGGTGCGCCGGTTTGTGAATGAAATTTTGCTGGGAATCTGTTCATTCTTCGATGAATTATTACCTTAATGCCTTTCCATGTATGACTGAAGACCTTGACGACAGTAAATGCAAAAGAGAGGATCCAGTCTGAGTTCAAACTTCTCGCTCAGTTGGTGGCAAGATGAGTAAACAAATGCATATCATTGTCGCGTGAACTCATTCTGTTTGCTCGGCTCAAACGACGAATTATGTTTTATTTTACTTTACTCGTCTTAGTTACATTACAAGTTACATTTCGCCGTGAGCTTACGCTCATTTTGGCGTGATATCTGAGACAATTTCATATGGATCGTCAACAACTGAAAGCTCATTTGGTGGAAAAGTCGGAAAACGTGAATTGAGCTTAATATCACATCAGGCTAGGCCTAGGATTAAGCTTACAAGAAATTATATCAATTATTCATCAACCAGTACACATGATTTTAACGTCCTCAGTTCCTCGTGTGCTAGGCCAGAATACATTCTGCAAATAGATAGAAACAGCTAGAGTGACTGTCATTTTTTATACAAATTCATAAACTTAGTTTAATCAGCAGCATAATAAGCAGTACATGTAGTTGAGAAGACAAACAGAAGAATCTGTGCACGGTCCAGTCCAAGGATTAAATATTTTATTAGCTCAGCTGAAATCTCTAACCCTGACTGAAGGGAAGTGACCTTGTTTCATTCAAGACAAAATCTCTATCCACCCCAAATAGGCTCAATGTAAGTGCTAATGTGGCAAGGGGCCTTAAAAAGCCATAATCTGTTAAAAAAAATAGTTTCAGGCCAAGCTTCCATTTTAAGACAGACGGATGAGTTCAAATCAAAAAACCCACTGTAGAAATGTTTGGATATTGTTAGGAAAAAATTAAAATAATTAAAATGATTCACAAGTATTTCACTAGTCGTAAACAACATGGCACAGTTAAAAAACATGACTTGTTAATTGCTTAGGATTTCATGTACAAACCGAAATTGTTGCTACTGCTTTCTCGTGTCTTTTGGTTTCAGGCTGTAGTATTGACAAGGAAGTTTTTCCATATAGCTGCTTTTAAATTGTGACATTCCAGTCTTCAGTATCTCATTTGTATTAGCTGGTACAATTCCTCCCCTGCATGTCTGCTGTCTTCCATTGATGACCACTGTTACTTGGCTATGTGCCTTTGTTTTGTCATCAGGTAGTGGAATGGCATGTGGTACAGGTACAAAAATATCCAGAAGCCATATGTGTAGCCAATGACAGTTTAAGATCTGTTGGTGTCCTTACGGTATAAATGTTATGAAAGTCATCTAGTAGACTGACAATCAGGTACTTTTGCTGAAACCAGAGACAAATACATGTGAATATTCAGTAATTGTTACAGACAAATGGTATTGCATCTACTTGTTTATAAGTTAGCTTTTATATGTTTCCAGATTGCATACCTGAATTCCTTCTTTGACTTTCTTCTGCATCATTTGTTTACAGTTTCCTTGGACTAACTTTTTATGGCGATCTGTTGTTCAAGGGGATGTACCAAACCTAACACAGGGCCAAAGTTCAAACCAGATCTTGAAGTTCCATGGCTATCTAGGCAAGCACTGAGCTCCTTTTGAAAACCACATGTCTTTTGTGATCAAATTTAAGTATCAAAAAGAGAGTATAATGATTATTCACTGGTTTTTTATGTTTACTTTTTCAGACTGACAGAAAACTAAACATTTTTTGAATTAAGATGTCATATCATTGTATTTGAGATGTAGTCATATGTGAGAGTGCATTATTTTAATGAATGGTAACACAGCCATGATCAACAGGCTAGTGTTCTTGTTCACTACCAGGCCCAAAATGCAAGCTGACTCAACACAGTTGGAGTGCCTAAATATATATTTTGGAATATCTGAAATGGTCTTATACCTGTTCATGTTGTAGCATTAAATTAAAATACAGTACCTAAAGTAAGCTAGTGTGTGAAGGAGTACAACTACTCTCTGTTGTTGCAATTATTTGTGATCTTTCTAGGTGGGACATCCATCGACTTGTGTAATTGAACTCAGGATTGTGTTTTGCATTCAGTGTTGTGTTAATGTGCTCTGTTCTTGGCAATGTGTGCTCCTGCAAGAGAGGTTATTTTATGAAATTATATTGTTTTTAGACATACATGTAATAAAGATATTGAGCTACTTGTGTAATAGGAGCTCATACCATGACTGTTTTTGATGCTGTTTGTGATTCACAGTCCTGAATTTCATTGCTGGTCTATACTGATAAAGTAGAACAATTTAATTTTCGATGTGCAGTGAAACTTGAACATATGGGGTGCGGTTTTAATATGGGGATTGGGTTTCTCTGTTGTAACCCAGTTGTAAATAATTCAGTATTGTTTTATTTTCAATAAAGTTGTTATAGATTTAACACATCAAGTGATTTGTTTACTCTTCCTGTTATAATGTGACTAATTTATGCTGAGTATCTACTGCTTTGGTATTTGAAATTATTATTTAATTGCAGGTAAAAGTTTGCTTCCACCATCAGCCCCCCTTTCCCCCTCTCCTCCCCCCCTCCCCCCTCTCCTCCCCCCCCCCTCTCTCTCTTTCTGAAAAAAATATTGATAGCATAATATGTAGATCTGTATTATGCTGAGGGAGAATTATAATTAATTTAAGCTTTAACTTTTGTTATAAGACGGCAGGAATGACAAAGATGTTTTGAGGTAAAATAATGTGGTCATTACTACCTACCCTTTTCCTCTTTTTTGGTCTTTTATATTGGTCCTTACGGGAAATTATTGTGTCCTCATTTCGTCGGCAACTTGTGCACCACTTTGTACCTGGACGATAGGATGGTGTTTTCCTTCCTTCTTCATCAAAAACTCTATATAGTCTCTCAGGTATGGGGGTACTACTCAAAGTTGCCGAATGAGTAGGTAACGGGCACGAGCAGATGTTGTTGCTTGTTCTTAACTGATGCCAGTGAAACGTACAAACAAAATTTCCACGGTCAACCTCCGCCACTCGAGCCATTTCGGTACTGAGACTTATCATTCTTCCTCTACAGACGTTCTTTTCCCGAGTTTTACTACTCAGGCAACAGGTTTTCTCTCCCGGAAATTTGCCTCTAGCCAACGCCAACGACGACTACTACCACGATAAAAACACAGCTCTTCATGTTTTGCTACGAACACGTAAATTCGACAACAAAATTCACTACTGTTGCAGAGATAGTTTTTTTTGTTGAAAAAGATATATAAAAGATACGGCCTCTTAGGAGCAGTGTTTAAAGTAAAAACCTTAGCTGTTTTGTTTCCGCCTTATACCCGCGAAATGAAAACAAATAACGCGAAATTTAAATCTGCCGCCATTTTGACGCTCGCTTGTTTCTATAGAAATGGTGCAACCCATTCCCACGCGCGCCAAAGTCGCACGCGCGTGGACTAAGCATGCGCACTCATTTGACCGCTGTGGACCAAAGGTTCGTATCCGTGGCGCTGGCCAAAAGGATCGCAGCCTTTGGGAACGAGATTGCACAGAACGATACCACTGTTGCGTTGCGCATGATTATTGGCAGACTTTGGCATCACGGTTGGTAAAGTATCGTGGATAGACGTGAACTGCATTAACGCAGACTGCAGACTGCAGACCAGGGGTAAAATGCAGACTGAGGGTAAAATAAAATATTACAGTCTTTCCTCAAAACCGTAGCCTCCCACGCAGTCGTTAGGGACCTTAAGATCCGTCGACGGCGAATGTCTGCGACGGCGGGCGGAAGTCAAAAATGCTTGTTTACCGACTTCCGCTAGCCGTCATGCCAAGTTTCCAGCCGTTGCTGTCTTGTCTGTAGCCTCCTTCGCAGACGTCTTTGGGCTCGTCACGAGTTCCTCGCCCACGAACGTCTGCTGAACTGAACTGCCACTTCCGTTCGTCGGCGGTTAGCCTTTGTTTTGAAGAAACCAATAACGAGTTGCGTAAGAATGGAAATCGTCACCCGATTCACGTGCATCGTCTGTGAAAATAATCCAGGGGTCGAAGTCCTACTTTCCATAAATTGGAAAACGAACTATGATTGGCTAACCGCCGCGAACGGAAGTGGTAGTTCAGTTCAGCAGACGTTCGTGGGCAAGGAACGCGTAACGAGCCCAAAGACGTCTGCGAAGGAGGCTATCTTGTCTGCGACGTCAAAAGGAAGAGTCTGCCGTTGTGGTTAAAACGTGAGTACGTTCCTGTTATTTTTAGAGCATTTTTAAAGGAATGTTCGAATATTTTCGCCATATTGTAGACTTATAACATTTTTAGCTAGTTTGTGTTAAATATCTGTGCTTGTAGAGCTGATATTAAAGGAAGAATCTAAGTTTATTTCTCTTGCACCGAATAGGTCGCCGCTGTAAATCTTTGCAAATGGCAACGAGCTCAAAAAAGACAGTTCAGTAAGCTCTCTACATTTTCGTTTTTCAGTTTTGAGATATAATTCACGTTTAGAAAAACAAATGTAGTCAAACTGAACCATAGAATACTAGATAACTTACTGTTTGCTGGAAGCGCTCTCGAAGATTTAGTGGTGTGCTTGAAGAAAATGTAAATAAGCTTCATGAACGAAACCAAACAGTAAATATTGCTGTTTTCTATTAGATCAAACATGGGGTGGACGGATCAACACGACCATTGTCTATACCAAGAGATTCTGGTCCTTGAACCGTTCAAGTTCACGAAATGGAGTATCGCAAGAGGTCAGATATGAGAAAAAATAGCCAACAATCTGAACGACCTTTAGCTTCTCCGATTTGGGGTAACCAAGCGCGCGGTCAGAGAAAGATACTCCTTGTTAAGCGAGAAGTTCAAACTGCAACGATGCGACAGGAGAAGGCTAATGGCATTGAAACAGATGTGAATGAAGTTAAAAAGGTTTTAGAAGAGATAACAGGAAGAAAATTAAAGCTGAATAAGCCGTAGAAAACTACAAGAAGAAAAGTAACAATGCCAAAACAGAGGAGACTGGTACTTTACTCCACGTACTCTTTTATGTCCATTAAATACATCCTCTGATTTTCTTCACAGCTGGGCCGACAGATCGTAAGACCTCTAACAGGACGGAACTATTACTCTTATGAGAGCGAATCTCGACCAAGCACTCGCTGACATCTATCTCATTTAATAGGTCGAACTTTCTGGGAAAATCTGGGTTTTTGGAGGTGTAAGCATCGTAACGAATAATGCACATGTCATCGGCTTTCCCGTGGGGTCGACCCCCGGGCTAACCAGGGGGATTGTAAAATCAATCAAGGAAACTTGAGGAATTTCCCCGGGGGGGTCGAGGAATCTCTCAAGTTAAAGTCCCCAGGGTTAGGTGTCTCTCAGCTGAAAATTCCCCTGACATCCTTTTCAAACTTGTGAATTCCCTCATCCCCTATTCTTTGATCGTATAACAATGTCAAGATTTTCCCCTACCCTCGGGAAAAGAATCCCGTCCATCTCTTTGTATTCCCCTACATATCTCCCTGGTAGGCCCGGGGGTCGATCCCACGAGGAAGCCGGTGACATGTGTATAACAAACTCGTCCTTTGATATATAATCGTCGTCAAAACTTTCAAGGCGAAGGTTAGGAATCTCTCTAAAGGATGCCATGACTTCAGTAGGTCGAAATTTTCTGACGAAGCCGTCCGCGCCTTCGGCGGGTTTTCTAAAGGTTAATTTTCCCCGCTTTACGACGGCGACCTCTTCCCAGTCCCCGTAGGTCATGACTGCCGTCGCAGAGACTCGCCGTCGTCGGATCTTAAGGTCCCTGTTTTTAGGGGAGGAGGTGAAATACGACTCCCCTAAAAACGACTGAGTGGGAGGCTACAAAACCGTGAACACCAGAAAAAATTTCTGGAATGTTTATTGTTTCGTGACCAATCAGATGCGAGATGAAACCGCAACAAAAGATAACCGCCCGCCAAACCGCAACGGCTTGAAAGGTTTGGAATAATAGTCACGACTTCACACGAAACAACGTGCTGGCTTTTTTTTCCACGACCAATCTTCAATTTTACCGTTTTCAAATACTGAAATTGTTCTTTGCTCAATTTCAGAGCTGATGTATAAGCAAATAATAAATATGATCGATATTTTACCGAAAAGCGATGATCAGACACGGCTAGACAACGCGTCTGAGAGCCGAACAATTGTATTTGTGATTTTGCGTCTACGGTGTTCTGAGTTGTACTTCTGTATTATACCGGTATGTATTGCTGGGATTTAGCTTTTTTATCGGTCAAGACAATAAGTAAAAAAAAAAATTTTTATTTTACAAAATTCTCCCCTTACGTTACTTCGGTGCCGCATCGGATACATGGCATTGGAATTCTCCGGCTCAAGATGTCACGCAAGCCATCGGCCTAAAAATTTGGTTGCCGAGAATGATTCTGTGAAAGGTTTTCTCGATTCGCAGATTTTACACCAGATCGGAAATATTGAAGTTTTTAGTCTTTTCTATTTCAGCGAGGTGCTCTCTAAGCGAAGAGTGAGCGTGGCGAAAGTTCAAGTTACGCGATTCGCGCTTGAAGTATATATTCAATTTCATTTCTTCATTTTTTGCTATTCCTTGCTGTTTCCATCGCTGCTTGCATAAACATCCAATTTATCACTCCTTTAGTTCTGTCTACAAACGCGCTATTTCTTGACCATAAACCGACACCAGTCACTTGATTCCGTCGGTTAAAAACAGAAACTACCGAACAGACCCCAAAAAGTCAATCAAAAGCGAGTGTAAATTTTCAAAATTTGCAACGGTACATGCTTGCCTCATTTGCCGTAAAAAGTCAAACAATTTCAGTATTTGAAAACGGTAAAATTGAAGATTTGTCGTAGAAGAAAAAAGCCAGCACGTTGTTTCGTGTGAAGTCGTGACTATTATTCCAAACCTTTCAAGCCGTTGCGGTTTGGCGGTTATCTTTTGCGGTTTCATCTCGCATCTCATTGGTCACGAAACAATACACATTCCAGAAATGTTTTCTGGTGTCCACGGTTTTGAGGGAAAGACTGGGCGCGATCCATTTGGTCAAAAATTCCGGAATTTTAGTTTCAGAGGTAAATGGAACGGTAATTTCCGGAAAGTTCATCTCGAAAATTTTGGTCAACCTCTCTAGGTTGTCCATTTTCCCGAAATATCGGAATTACCGGAAATTTTCTGTTCCATTTGGCATTTCATTTCGGTGAGACGCTCGGCTCCCCCAGTTTCCTTTGCTGTCAGATGGAATCAGGAATCTGCGTTTGCCAATGGGACGAGACCGGTTTACTGAAGTGGAAAAAACCGTTCCATTTGACACCTGAGTATTTCGGAAATTCAAACCGAAATTTTGCCCAAATGGATCGCGCCCACTGTCATATTTTATTTTACCCTCAGTCTGCATTTTACCCCTGGTCTGCAGTCTGCATTTTGCCCTCAGTCAGCATTTTACCCCCAGTCTACAATCTGCAGTCCGCAGTCTGCGTTTTACACTGACCGACTGCATCATTTACATGTAGATCAAGATTAGTCATATATGTCCAAAAAACAGCAACAGTATATAAGTGGCAGGGTATTCAGCAGTTAAACCGCAACAGCTTAAAACTTTACCGGTAAGGGACCACGGGAGAAATGATAATTTTAGTACCATGTAACGAAGGGTGATTTCAAACTTTTCAAATCTCTGATGAATGCCTTGTAATGTCGCCGGAACTGAGGTACTGTATGAAAGAAACCAGTACCCAGTACGCGGCATAAATTTACCTCGAACTGACCAGTAAGGCCTTCCCGGGGGTGAGGAACTTGACCTTTCCCTGGGTGGGGTGGGGAAAACTGAACCGGAAGTGTCAGGTTTCAAATGGCTTTTTTTTTCTGGCGCCAAAGTCGCTAACAGCTATAAACACGTGTTTGGACGAAATGGAAGAGTTTAAAGGAAGAGATATAGCATTTGTGAGCGATGGGCTTACAAAAAAAGGTCTTCAAAAGTTGTGTAGTATTTTTGAAGATACGTATGAAAAGTAGAGAGTGCTTAAATATTATTGATTTTTATCAGGGTAATGGGCTCCTGCTTTTTATTCAATCAAAAAATCAGAGGACAATTTACCCAACCCGCGTATAGCATCAGCTAATCTTGCCGGGTATTAGTAATAAATAAACATTGAACATTAGAAGCTAAAAGCCTGAGTTACATTACTACTACAATGTTACTACATTATAAGCTAAAAGATACAGTTATCATTTAGTTACAGGTTAAAAGCAATAAAGTTAAATTAAGCAACACACAATAATCAAGTAAAAGCAAAGGAAACTGGAAAGCAGATATATAACTGTTAGCGACGTATATAGCTAAAAAGTACAATAATTACTGGTATTGAATTTCAATATTAGAGAATGGACGTCAACATAATAGTCCTCAATCCCAGCTACATGTAGTTAGAAGCAACTTATGAATTTTCCTTATTTTCGTGAGCTAACGCCAGTCGGGTGTAGACAGTTCCATAATCTCGTAACAAACGCAGAAAAAGACTTAAGTTTTACATGCAATCTAGATTTCTGTACATAAAAATTCTCTGCGGAAGAGAAACGCATATTATACTATTTTTCATACATGCATTGATTCTTAGTCGATACAACGTCAGTTGAAAAGAACACAAAACCAAAAAATACAACAGCAACGAAACAAAAACAATGACAAAAATAAAACAAAAAATGAGAAAAAACAAAACAAAACAAAATAAACAAACAAACAAATCGACTGGTACTGATAGGAGAATGTATTTGTACCAGTCAGTATATTCTTATACTTGGTAACGCTTCATTTTCCAGTATGTATTCTGGAAATAACAGAAACCAAATGAAGGAATAATTCATTAATAATAATAGAGCTTTATTTAACTGAGTGTCGAAAGTAATTATGGTTTTGCATTGCTCCGCTCTGTGATTGGCCAGGAAAACTCGCGCCACTTTCTCAACCAATGAGAAGCAAAACCAAATGTGATTTGCACGCGCGTATTTTCCCGCGCTTTACGCCGGCTACGTGCAATTTCTTCATCTTCTGATTGGCTCATTGCACTACGTACTTCTGTTGTGATTGGTCAGAATTATTGCTTTGGTTTTGGTTTTACGACACTCATTTGAAAAGCGCTCTGATAATTATGACTTTATATTGCGCAGGCTTCATAGATATATGATCGCCTGCGCATACATAATTAAATAAAGAAATATATCTGGATGAATAGATAAATGACTCAATAAATAGATAAACGAATAAATGAATGTATAAATAAGTCAATAAACGAATAAGTGAATAGCGAAAAAAGGAATGAAGGAAACACGGAAGTTAAAAACAGGATGGAATTAAACACTTTTTATAAACCTATATGGTTATCGCAAAGAGAAAATTAACAAATCGAATGTGGTTTAGCGTTGTCCGTGCTCTTATCGACAACGATATTCGTCCGGCATCACAGTGGTCAAAATGATGTGGACTCACGATGCGCAGCTGAGTGAGTCCACAGCAAATTTGACCACTATGATAGAGTACAGACGCTAAACCACATTCCATTTGTTTTTTACCACAATATCGACGTCATAGAAAATGTTTATTTTAGAGCGTGAGCTGATAAAAGTAATTGCGTGACACGTTGACGCGAGCAGCGTTGTCTAGACTCGTATCGACAACGCAATCAGATTGCGAGATCACTGCCAATGCAATTGTGGTGAAACAAAGTTTTGAACGCTATCTTTAGTCTTGAATTATAAAAATAAAGGAGTGTGTTATTTATAATTATGTAATAAGGTGAATAGTTCGCGCGTTGTGATTGGTTCTTAGCTATGATCTATTAGAGGACAGATGCACAGATAACGTCATCACGACCCACGTTTTTCCAGAAATGTGAAAATAAACAAGTTTCTCGCTTGGATTTTGTTTCTTTATTATATAAAACAAATAGATTCCATGTTGCCGTGCGTCTGTTCAGTCCACATTTTGACGTCATCTGTGATCTATTACTGAACAGACGCACGGCAACATGGAATCTATTTGTTAAAAGTTTTAGAGTTAATAGGGTATAGCCTTTGCTCATTGATTGTGCGCCAAAGGAAACTATCACCCAAGGCAGGAGCCCATAAACAAGGAGATCAACAGGCTGTTTAGTATCGCCTAATTTGAATATCCTGAGGGCTTTTTCGTTACCTTTGTATGTGGAAAGGGCCGTTTTTCCCAGTGTTGCGATATGAATGATCAAATGACCCTTCCTCGCATACAATCGAATATAAGCTACATTATGGTGACTTCAACTTTTAAAACTGTTTTCAACATCCCCAGTGATTTCTTTTGGCAGGCGGGAGAGGCAGGTGGGCTTTAGAAACCCTTTGTTTGGAACAAAGTCATTCTTTATCCAACTTCCCTTAAGCTCAAAACAAACAAAATTGACAAGGTTGAGGGGTGCCTGATCCCACCTTATAATCTTCTTAAGATGAACACATTACATCCTTCCCACTCCATTGCCTTTTTGTAAATAAATTAAATATCTTTCTTTATTTATCATCACGCAAATACGTTGAACTTCGCTGGACTTGGACTACTGCGAAGAATTTGAGTTGGAGGTGCGTCCTTGGGGGTCATTAGATTTTCAAGATAATTGTGGGGGTGAGGAGGGTGGGTTAGGGGGAGAGGGAGTGTTCAAGAAAGTTTTCTCATTTTGTGTGGACCTAGATGCTACGATGGCTATGAGATTTGAAAACTTAACTGAAAATGGGTCATCGGAATCCCATCAAAGACCCTTTTCCTTATCGAGCAGAATCACCATGGGTCGAAGGAAGCTGCAGTACTGACCCTTCATCGGTGAGACCGTCGAGGAACAAGGCGATATCATCTACGCTCTATCGTCCCTTCCCTCGCGCTCGCCTCGTTTCACGCGTGCATCCGATTTCCCCACGCACGCAAGCAGCGTGATGCAGGCTTCAGAGCGGAGAAACGTTCTTCGCAGCTTTCTTCGCATCACCGCTCGAGATCTTTTTGCGGACTGCTCTTTGTCTTTTGAGTGAAATCGAACACGATGCACCTTGCGAAGAGATGTGTTGTTAGTTTTCTTTCAAAAAGTCTTAATAATTCATGACGAAAATACAAAAGAGAGTGTCTTTATATATGATAAAGACACGGCTAGATTTACGTCCGATTTTCTAGGCCAAAAGAACCAAAAATCTAAATATTAGAGCAAGAATGGATAGATGTATATTAAGGCTTTTGAAGCCGTTCAATAAATTCGCAATTAAACTTAATGAAACACATCTGCTCATTTATTAAAGTGCACCTAAACCCCCAGTTTTGTTTTCGCTAAAAAAAAGCTTTGCACCTATTTGAAACGCGCCTTTTTTTACCAAATCTTGACTAGTTATTTTGACTTTTCTAGGGTGTTTAAGTTGCAAAATCTGCCCATCATCTGCTCCACGACCGAGTTAGAAGGGGTGCGCATTATCGGGACAGTGTCCCTTTAAACATGCAAATGGCATTACACGACCGAGTTAGAAGGGGCTTGGGTCTATTCTCGATTTGACGTAAAAAACTGATTTACAGCGCATTAATTCTCTGTAAACATACATGCAAAGCAGTTTGTGACGTCAAATCGAGAATAGACCCAAGCCTCTTCTAACTCGGTTGTGTAATGCCATTTTCATGTTTAAAGGAACACTGTCCCGATAATGCGCACGCGCGAACCTCATCTGTTATCTGTCAAAAAAAAAATAGAACTGTCACATTGAGACGCTAAGATAGCGTTGATTGATCCGTTGTTTACATCCTTTGCCGATACTTGCTCGCGTTTTATAAACAACCTCGTGATTTACCTCACTCACGTTTTTTCAGTGAGAAACGCGATTAATTCTGTATGCTTTAACGGTCCATCGGAAATACAGAAACTACATTTGTTAAGCTTTGCAAAGACACCGAAATCATTCCTCAACGACAAATACAACTCAAGTTTTAGCTTTTTACGCAGCATAAAAACTGTGTCATTTCTCAGCACTAGCGGTGAACTGTAAAGACTTCATGTGTTAAACGCGTAAGTGTTTGTGGCTTTTACCTTTCATCTGTAGAAAAATTCAGTCACAGTTTCAAATAGAACATGTCTTGAGCTTTAAATCATGTAAAAATTATGTTGGAACATGGAATTAAACGCCGCTAAGAAAATTTCCACCGTTCATAATTTTCAAACGTGCCCGGCTTAGTGACAGCCTCGTCACGTTCTTTATTAACTAACGCGAAACAAATTGTGATCTTCATTTAGCGTTTTCATGAACGGTCGTTCGGCAATTCAAATACTCCACTTCTGTAGCTTTCCAAAGAGACCAAACTCACTGTAAAAGCAGAAACACAATGCGAGTTATGAATTTTTACGCAACCAGACTCTTTGTCATATTAGAGTTAGTCCGCTCGACTGTGAACTGTGTGAAGAGTTCAGATGTTAACCGCGTAAGCGTTTGTCGTGTTTTCATTTCATGGTTAAAAAGATTCATTTATATTTTCAAACAGAACATGTCTTAAGCTTCAAACTGCAGTAAAATAATGTTCGAATATCGCATTTAACACCAGGAAAATACTCTTGAAACGTGGAATAATTTTCAAAAGTCCCCGGCTTAGCGGGAATCTTGTCAGGCTTTGGCCTTTCTTCAACGGTTGTTCGGAAAGAAAGGAGAGACCTAAATGATTTTATAACGACAAATATAGCTCCCCTTATGAATTTTTACGCATGTATAATTGTTTGTTTACATTTTGTCGGATGACAGGCGAAGATTTCACTTTACCTTGCTCTCCTTCGCATTTCCAGCGACAGCAAATGCCGAGCGAAGGCCGGTGTATCGGTGGAACTGATATACAGACACCATTCCTTTAGCCGTTTTCATGTCTCATGGATTGCTTTATTTTTGTATATATTCTGCTATGCTGCTGGTTCCATTTGTGCCTATTCCTTTCACGATTATTTGAGCTTTTGCGAAAGCCGGCGGGAGAAAGAAACCTTCGACCGGCGCCATAGCGTTACTCCTCCTCGGTCCTCCGGCCAACGGCATTAAAAACAACTCCAAAAAATCCTGATTGCACGAAAATTGCAACTCGACAAGAACTATATATCATTAATCTATAATTCTGAGAATATTTAGGGTAATAGCGAACTCAACTGAGCACGATGCAAAAGGATTTTTGAACGAATTTCTTTCTTCTCGCATCTTTTGATTTTCCGACAGGATGAACAAAAATCAAAATTTTGAGCATGCGCAGAATCGGGATACTGTTCCTTTAAGCGCCTTCTTCGTTTCTATGTTTTACGGATTGCATCAGCGAGCATAACAAGCTCCGAATTTGCAGAATGTTCGTTTCCCACCATATTGATTCTGTCAAGACTTCATACAAGAACCGCCGACCTCAAAGGTTTTGTGTGAATAACCAAATTAAGTTCTACGTCATTAGATTCGACGTCTGATCGTTTGAGTCGGCTCTAATGGGTATTAGGTTCGGCACACGTTTGAACTGGGCCTAAGAAAAAAAATCCTACCTATCATTCTGTTCTCTGTTAGCAGAGGCCTCTTTTCCTTGTATTCAGCGTGCGGGAGAAAAGAGGTTGCTAAGAAACCGCGATGCATGCTCAACACAGACCATTTCGACCCATGGGAGAGGTCTCTTTTCTCCAGCACGACCAGTGCACGACGCAGTGCACGACGCTTGGCATATATTCCGCATATGTAATCAACTGAAATTCCAACCATTATTCTTATAAAAGCATCTGGATATAAATGAATTTTGATCTCAAAAGCGAGGTCAGTGAGGCTATTTTGAATAAGAACAAAATAGTAATTTAACTCTTTCTCTGCCGACGTTTTTTACATCCACAACACCGAAGGCTCTATCTTTCTTGTTACGCTAGCTTGTCGTTTATCTATAAACGATCACTGCAGCTACAATTCGCTACTATTTGATTTATAAGTATGTTTTTCGAGACATTTTCCACCTTAGAAGGCCCCTGCCTGGCATCCTAAAGCTGGGTTGATGGGTAGAGGCAATCCTTTGAAAGAAAACAGAGGTGAGAAGCAATTTCACACGAAGTTTGTCGCCGAAAGTATTCGAGCGAGCCGTGCTGATTCACGGAGTGAAGTTGTGTCGTTAGCCGTTTCCTGAGTGGATTCCGGGAGCCTGCATGGCCATTTTGGCGAGTTTTGACTTGTAAATGATGCAATCGCTGCACTATTTTGCCAGCAGGACCGGGTGGCTCGACACTTAGGCAAGAATATCCCAGAATTCCTTTGGGTCACAAACGTGAAAATTTCAGACAGTGAGCGCAACTGAAATCAAACGGCGTTATCGGGGTCGGCTAAAGACTGAGTGAGCAGGAAAATAAAGAACAGATTGCAAGAGGTAGATTCAAAGTTTGCTGCCAATGTAAACTTTTAGCTTTAAGAGGAATTTGTGACTTAAAAACTTCAAGACAAAGTTGCGTGAATTTTGATGTTGTCCGAGGGCGTTTTTTGTTTTTGCAACAGAATAAACAGTCATATTAAATGGAAATTGGGAGTTTTGGTCAGTTTCCAGGGTGATTAAGTCTAAAACACTGATCATTTGGCAATAACGATGGTTCATTTCAACCATAGTCCGAGATTTGGGAAAGTTACAGGTTTTAAAGACATGGACCACTCAGATGGTCCATATTTAGTAACACCGCAGAAAAAGAGTTAAAGGCAGCCATTTTTGCATTGGGTCTTTGGTGGATAAGTGCCGGCTCTCAGACAAACGGACGTCGCACATGTGATAAACAATTTTATTGCGCAAATTGTAAGCCAAAAGTTTGGTGGAAAGTGCATTAAATTACAGCAAAATGGTAAGTAAAATCACAGACGCAGGTTTGGGCGATTTGAATGATCACGTCGAACAATGTTTTGCGTGCGTAAGCTAAGTGCGGAAGCTGGATTCACTGAGCAGTTGTGAGTAAAAACGTTCTGTCGGCCAAAGTGAATTTAATTAGACGAGGCCAAGAGAAAATGTCCACTGATTTCTCTTGATACGGCTGGAATTTACATGGGATTGATAATGTGCATTCAGATGTTTTGGTTTATGGGGAGTCTTTAAAGGGAACCTCTACTCTTACAACAAATTGACGCTAAATTGCTGGAAACAATTACTAGATTCCAAATTTTGTTTTAAAACGTGGATATAACATTTAAGTGTTCGAAAAACTGGATATCATCATCGCCTATTTTCGCTTTTAAATTTCTTTAAGGGTGCGGCCATTTTGGATTTCATGACGTCATTCGGTTGCCAAATTGATTAACACAAAGGAATTTCTGCTTCATTTGCTTCCTGACAATAGCTGCAACCATTACACGTCATCAAATCCAAGATGGCCGCGCCCGGGAAATTTGAAAGTGAAAAAGGCGTTAATAATACCCAACTTTTTTGCACTTGAAATGCTATTCCCACGTTATAAACTAAATTTTGGAAACTGGTAATTATTTCCAACAGTTTAGGCTCAATTTGTTGTAAGAGTAGTGGTTCCCTTTAACATCGAGTAAACATGCGGTACGTATACAACTAGTAAAGTCAGGAAAACTCGCTTTCGCTACTGTAAACGTACACTTTAAGGATTTTGTAAATATTCATCTTTCTAATTATTTTTTTAATATTTTCAACTTCGATGTTTTTATCTTTGAAAGGTGTTTTCAGTTGTTACCCTCTTTAAATAAGCAATTCCCTTCAACTTAAATCATACCGAACTATTTAATATTTTAAGGTTAAAAGTTAAGGCCCTGGCAAACGAGGACACATTGTTGTGGACATATTAATTGTTGCTCATGATGTTTCTTGGTTGAGCAAACGAGCAGGACACAAAATAAATGTTGTGATTTCATGCTGCGCAAACTGGGAAACATTTGTGTGTGCAACAGTTTGTCCTCATTTGCCAGTATAATTATTTTCTGCATATTATCCAAATCTAGCTATCCTTCACGTGTCTAATACTGAAAACACCCTTTGCTCTAGATTAATAAAGTTAACACTAGCACTTATAATAAAGTCAGATACTTCCTCGATCTAAAGCTTGATTCTCTTTCGATAGAAGCCGAGACGAGGATATCATCTTGCCCTTTAATTTGGACCTAACTAGACATAACTAACATAACTGTACTATTGACAAATATTTGGTGTGCCATCTACATCGGGTCGAATATATTTGTCACTTAAAAGTTGGCACATAAGAATGGCTCGTGTAGACGAAGCTTATAATTGGCTTTTATGTGAAAACACATACGAACAATTGCTTAGTCGTGTAGACGACTCGTCACATAAAATGTGGCAAATATTGCGACAGCATTGGGGTTCCCTGAATTTTTCATCGCCTTGTTTCTGCGTATCTCTACCTTCCAAAGACATTAGCGGCGCATTAAACTTTGAACTATTGACAAATATTTGCTGTGCCATTTACATGGTCAAATATATTTGTCGCATAAAAGTTGTTAAGAAGTACTAAGAACTCAACTACAGACTGTCCGTTCTTCTACTAACTCGTCACAGATATGGGGACCTAGAAATCTGTCACCTATCAGCACTATACAGAAAGGTACCAGTCGTTCTTGTTGTTCATTAATTGTTGTTACTGTTGTTGTTTTCTAAGTATGCAAATACTGCGCGTTTTATTCAAACAATACTATTCAATTCCGCTCGGCTGAAGTACGGCGTCTGAAACGAGCCTTAGTTTACTGAAGGTATTACAGAAAGGTGAAATTACGTATGTTTTATATGACTGGTACTATTCAATCCCCTGATATATGCCAGGCTGCGGTATACCAGACGATACTCCCCGCGATTTTGCAGTTATAATAATTTAACATACGTAATTTCACCTTTCTGTAATACCTTCAGTAAACTAAGGCTCGTTTCAGACGCCGTACTTCAGCCGAGCGGAATCGAATTCAACGAATTAAGTTCATGTGAAATACGGTGTCTGAATCAATTCGGAACGGCTGATTCATTTCGATCGGCTGAGTCAGTTAATCCCGCCTGGCTCAGCCGAGAAGAACGGCTGTAGACCGGCTTGTGATTCAGACGCCGTACTCCACATGAACCTAATCATATGCATAAATCATTTTAATGCATTTTTCATGCTGTTTTTGCATGAAAGCATGCGCAAGGAAGTGTTGCAGACGAAAAAATGGCTGCTTGGCGGGCCAAACTCAACGAAGGTGACACGTGTACTTCGTGTTTCGGCCCAATAAATTTCGGCGTTTGAATCAATTCAGCCAGGATCAATTAATTTAGGTCGGCCTATCATTGAATTCGATTCGGCTCGGCTGAAGTACGGCGTCTGAACCGGGCCTCATGAGCTTTGTTTTCAATGTGATAAGTCAGACGAGTAATACACCTTATTCCAAAATGGCGGCCAATTTATTATTCTTTGATTTGCATGCCATAATTAGCCCTGTTAGCCTCGACAACATGCACAAAATACAAAAGAATTTTGAAGTGAAATTGAGGCAAAGAGGGCTAATTAACAAACAAAAGAATAATAAATTGTCGTCAGTTTGGAATAAGGTGTATAAAACAATTATTCTGCTCAACCGTGCGGAATATCTCCTGATTTTAACTAACTAGGCCCTATTGGCTGGGTCAGTGATTGGCAATCATCGGCTCCTGGGTTTAGGCGGTGTAAAAACAGTATTTCACTAGTGCAAAAACAGGTTTCTGGCCTGGGAAAGCACTTTTGTAAAACCTGGGAAAAGGCTGTGGTGAGGTCGAGTGCTAAAGTGTGACGTCACAAATATTAGAATTTTTGAAATAATGGGATTTGTTGAGATTTTCAGAAAGAGCAAGATGAAAAATGCTAACTTGCCACAAATCAGCATTTAAAGGTGAATTGGCTCTGAGATATTAGCATCGTTATGCTCTTCTGACTCCATACAAATCCTTCTAAATTTGACTCGTTTCAAAACGTTATGAACTAAGTAAAATTTAGAAGGATTTGTATGGTGTCAGCAGAGCTACAGGTGCTAATATTTCGCTCTCAAACTGCAAGAAAATCCTGATTTTTGGCAAGTAGGTCTTTTTTATCGTGATCTTTCTGAATAACTGAACAAATCCCATAATTTCACAAATTTAGTTTTTGTGACGTCATCATTTTAGTACTTGTTATAACTGATAAAGTTAAGATATAACGCGCGCTTTGATTGGTTAAAACAGCGTACCTTATCAGAGTAGAGAGTACAGATGCTAGCTATGGTCTCACGCCATCGAGTCGACCCAAATGAAAACTGGCCGGCCAATTTCTGAATTCTTCCTTCGGTTTTTATTATTAATAATAATAATAATAATAATAATAATAATTTATTGACTTAGTATAGCGCCTTTTAACATAAAAATGATCAAAAGCGCTTTACATGAATTAAAAAACATATTTATATAAAAATACAATAACTATAACGAATTATAAGAAAGATCCATAAAACCTGACACTAAAAATACACAATTGACCACCCACCCCCAAAGAATATATATATATATATATATATATATATATATATATATATATATATATATATATATATATAAGAATATAAAACTCTAAAATCTGCTAATATGCCATTAAGAATCACCTGTTGTAAGCTAAATTAAAAAGATATGTCTTAAGTTTCTTCTTAAAAATTCCGAGTGACGTTATTTCCCTAATATTTGCGGGAAGGCTGTTCCACAGTGTGGGGGCAGCAGCATAAAAAGAACGAGCTCCTAAAGTAGATAGCATACGCCCCTTGGGACGGTCCAAAAATAATGAAGAATTTGATCTAAGGGAATAAGCAGAACACGACTTAATAGCCACTAGGTTACTAATATAGCTAGGTGACATATTATATATAGCCTTAAATGTAATAATTAAAATTTTAAAATAGATGCGGTAAAACACAGGTAGCCAGTGAAAATTATATAAAGCTGGTGTGATATGATCATACTTTCTGGTGTTCGTTATTAACCTGGCTGCAGCATTCTGTACTCGTTGAAGTTTGTTTACTTGATATTTGGGAAGGCCATAAAGTAAGCTATTACAATAATCGAGTCTGGACGTAACGAAAGCATGAACTAATGTTTTAAGGGATTGCTGTGAAAGGTATTTAGAAATTCTACGAATGTTATGAATATGGTAAAAAGCGGTCTTACAAACGTGATTTATATGAGTATCCATACTAACTGAATTGTCAAATATCGTTCCCAAATTCCTTACGTTAACCGAAGGATTAATCGAATGATCACCTACATGAAGTACTGATGGATTTAATTTATTTAACTGCTGGCGAGTTCCAATAACTAGAAATTCAGTTTTATCACCATTGAGTAACAGGCGTCCTTCAATAAGCCCGATGACGCTAACGCCCAGGATGGGGCTATTTCACGGGAAACTTCGTTTGTTTTGCTTTTATCACTGGAAAATTCATCTTCCTGAGTATCTTTTAAAACTAGCTCTTGACCTTTACGGCTTTTTTAGCGAACTGCAGCCGGATTTTACTGAACAATTCGCTTTTTGATGGCGATTTTAAGCCCCGGCTGCACGTTCAAACGTTGTTTTAAAACTTTTGTTGGATGGACAATGTTAGAACATGTAGCATGCAAGTTTGATGACGTTTGTTCAACATTTTTTGTTGGAAGAATGTTTTGATTTCGATCAAACATTTTCTCCAACATACGACAAATGTTGAAGCGTGTAGCCGCCCTTTCAACAACGTTGTATTGCAAAGACCAATCAGAATTAAGGGCCCAGTCTCCAATCCGAGAGCCTAATGGCAGAGATCGCAATTGTTGAAGTCAGACCCCGAAGCGACGTGTTTCCAACAATGTTATATGCGTATCCAACATTGTTAGAAGCGTTCTTACAACAATGTTGGGACGTGTTCTTCTATAACAGTGTTACAACGTGTAATAATAATAATAATAATAATAATAATAATAATAATAATAATAATAATAATAATAACACTTCCATTAAAGTATCAGAGAAACTGTCTAAATACAAAGATCTGGAGATAGAAATAGCCCGTATGTGGCAGATGAGAACAGTGATAATCCCTGTTGTCGTAGGTGCCCTTGGAGTTATTAAGAAAGGCACTGAAAAACAGCTGCGCGAAATCCCAGGCAACAATAACCCACATGAAATCCAGAAAACAGCACTTCTGGGAACAGCACACATTCTGAGAAAGGTCCTCTCAATCAAGTAAATTGAACAAACACTCCTCTAGTGCCTTAGAACCATGGTTTGGTTCTGGCCCTAGAAGGTAAATGTGGACAAGTAATAAAGTGAAGTAAAATAATAATAATAATAATAATAATAATAATAATAATAATAATGATAATAAAGTATGAAAAGTACCAAGACCTGGCACAAGAGAGATTAAGAGGATCTGGAAATCAAGGACAAAAGTGGTGCCAGTGGTTGTACGCGCATTAGGTTCAGTGTCAAAGAAGCTGGCAGGC
Source organism: Pachyseris speciosa (assembly GCA_016490735.1). Classification (NCBI taxonomy): domain Eukaryota; kingdom Metazoa; phylum Cnidaria; class Anthozoa; order Scleractinia; family Pachyseridae; genus Pachyseris; species Pachyseris speciosa. The sequence continues at coordinate 604,849 of JAEMWC010000029.1, forward strand.
CACTTGGAGCAACTAGGAATTAAAAACCGAACAAGAACGATGCAAAAGTCGGCACTCCTCGGATCGGCACATATCCTCAGAAAAGTGCTGGAAGTCTGAGGTCTCGGGATGAGACTTGACTGGATATTTCTTCCCAGAGAAAATCCCTCGCAGGATTTGGAAAATCAAGTTTTCCAAAAAATATGGGCTGAATGCCTGAGGAAATTAAGAAATTCTTTATCATAAAAGAAATAAAGAAGCCTCGCCTGTGATCTGTTCTGTTGTAAAGCACGCAGGAAGCGTGGATAGAGCACTCAAGAAGTAGGGAAAACACTCAACTACGTCTCGTGTTTCCCCTACACTTCTTTCGTGCTCTATCTTCTTCCTGCGTGCTTTACAACAGAACAGATCACAGGCGAGGCTTCTTTATTTGTTAAATATTAAGCAATAATTCCTCAGCCATTTCACAAATGCAATTTTATGTTCAATACTGACATTATGAGCAAAAGATCGCAAGGTCTGTTGTTCCGATAAAAATATTAATATTAAATATTTAAGGTCGCGCAAGACACTTACCTATGAATAAATTCATGAGCCAAATTTTGGGGGTAGGTCTTTCATTTTCAAGCTTCAAATCTCTGAATTGTGAGGGTCGATTCCGCTGAACTTTGACAGGGATCTTGGTTGATGATGGAATTGCATCATGATTGTTGTTTTATAGGCGGCTCGCGATTTACGGTGATATTTTAGACTGCAAAAGTTAGAATTGGCAGAAATCAGTGTTTGTGTCCGAGTTTCCTGATTGAGAAGCGCAGTAAAGTGAATGGCTTTATTACTTAATGATATAGGATAACCTCTTCTGTGATGTGACAGTTCTGAGCAGATCTCTCATTTTCTCTCGTCTCTAAGTTTATCTTCCTTGTGCATCAGTTACTGAAGTTCTATATCAGTGATGAAACTCGGACACAAAATTGCAGTATTTTCCGTCTTCGAAGATCGGACGAGTCCGTAGCCTGTTCCAGGTTATTAGATGTTTGGGGCGAGCGCGCGACTCGTTCTTCGCTCGCCCCAAATATCTGAGAGCCTGGAACAGGCTAACGAATCCGTAGCCTGCTGAGAGCATCCTGTTTTTTTTTTTCGGCTCTTGTTTCACCCGCCGAGAAGCACTGAGGGCGGAGAGAAGCGACAACCGGAAATACGTGCATTGGAACTGTTTGCGGTTGTCTATGGCAACGTATGAGGAATTGCAACTTGAAAAAGCTAGAGAAACTTTCTCAAGTTTTGTCGTTGTGTCTTGGAAAAATAGCGTTAAAATCATAGCAGTTTTTTTACCTTCCAAGAAATAATTTGAACTCTAACTCTTCGAGGTAAATGCATGGGCCATTTGTGTAACAGAAAAAGGACTTACACACAATTTAAACAAAGCTATGAAAGAATTCCCACGAAAGTGGCCCTTTAAAAAGTATATTGAGACCGTGATGAAAAAAGTGCACTTTTTGGTGCTGGAGTTGAAAGGGTTAAAAATTATGTTAATTTTACCCCGTCCACACGTATTCGGATTTTTTTTAAAACGGAGATTTGCTTCCTCCGTTTTCTCCTCTTGTAAACGGCCGCAAGTAAACGACACGTTTTCGAAAACGATCTCCAGAGTGGAGATATTTTTTAAAACGTATTCATTCGTGTTGACGGAAAAACAAACCGGAGGTTTACGAATACGATGATGTCATAGATCGAGGCCAGTCTGTCCCGGTCTGCGTTGCCGCATGCTCTGTAAAGGAAGTGTCGTATTTCCATCGTTTTTAGCGTTTACGTGTGGACGGGATGAAAACGATTCGATTACGCTACGTGTGGATGCGTATTTTTTCGAAAACAGATAAAAAATCTCCCATTTTCAACAATACCCGGATTCGTGTGGACGGCGCCTTACTTATGTCGGGACGTAAAAGGTGAAGTCACTCGCTCTCTGGCAAAGAGGTACCAGGAGTCTTCTGCTAGTCTGGTTTTAATATTCGTTACTCTGCTTGCTTTACAATTTCACTCTATCTGATTTAAGCTAAACTACAGGCAACTTAAATAGCTAAGCAGTAGACATATTGGGGTTTGCCAAGCGTGGGAATTTGAAGAGCTAGACTCTGCTTGTACAGGAATACCAAAACATACCAACGCCACCACACAAACAAACTTTAGAAGTAAGGCGAACATAAGAGAGCTTAACAACAATTCATGGAGTTCTCGGCCAATGTCAGCAAAAATTCCCAAACCGATGCCTATACACTGAGCGAGAAATCACTACGGCAGTACAACTAAACTGAAAGACAAACACATTCAGAACACATAAATCACATGTAAGGTCCAACCTTGGCCTACGAATAATACGAATGTGTGGGCCGGCTAACTTTGGCCCATGAATAATAAGAGTGATAATAAATCCAAACAGTTGAATAGTAACCAAAGTCGGGCAAGCTACCAAATAAAAGGTACCTATTTCATAACAGTTACACCGATATCTGAATTCTCAACAGGTGTGATACATGATCTTGTGAAGTGAAAAAGAAATGCCGCTGCAAATATGAGGACATTGAAACGACTGCGAATACCGAGTCTCCTCAAAATCGCCTTGGCTGTAATAACCGTTTCGGGTGTTTCTTTGTTTTTGATGGTTGATCGGCTAGAAAAGCCATTCATCCAAGATCTGAGATTGCCGATAAACGATGGTCATAGATTTACTAATGATGCAGAAAATAATCCTCGTTTCGTCCGGGAAAGAAAAGAGAGACAAGATGATGATTTCCAAGACGATGATCACTTCTTTGAAAAGTTTATTGATGGCCGCACAAAGTCATCACAGAAAGATGCACCCGCGTCCCAAGCACCATATCAACATAAATCCAAGTTGACTACACGGAAACGTTCTTCGAAGTCCAAAGGCATTTATCATGGGAATAAAATGATTTCTCAAGGCGGAGAGGGTTTATTTCATCAGAACATGAATATATCTCGGTCGGATTCCCAACGACGACTGCCGAACTATCATCGAGCCTTCTCCGAAGATAATCGACAATTACCGGACACTCAATCGAATTCTCAACGACCTCCGGCCACCACGAAGTTGACCCGACAATTCAACGAGAAGGCAGAGAAAATTAAAGAAAGTAGATTCGATTCTGAGGAGGAAAGAGGTGATGAGCTACAGTCGAGGACAAATAATCTCGGAAAAACGAATTTTCAAGAATCAAAACCTTTTGAATCGAACTTTGAATATCAGCGACGAAACACCACTAAAAATCCGTATTTATCAGAAAGGAAGTCCAACATTGCTGCAATAGCTAATCATGATCCCATTGGTAATAGTAGTAAATTGAAAGAATATCCTGAGATGAATAGAGTAAGGCCAAGTTGGTTATCAAGTTATGATGCTCAAGTTAAAAATCTTGGTATGAAGACAAGATCATTGGATGTCAAAGACGTCTCATTAAATTTGCATATAAAAACAGATTCTCACCTTAAAGAATATTCGAACAACCCCGAACGAATCAGGGATGGTCCTCGGGATTTCGAAAAGCTCCCGAAGGAATCTTCGAAGAAATTTAAACCCGCTGCTCAACAAAACTCAAGCAAAGTGATTTCGAAGAAACGAGGTGATTCTGAGCCGAGAGTAACGAATAATTTCCGGAATTCCGATCAGTCCCAGAAAGAAATTTCGGTGGAAGCAAAATCTAGTCTTAAACCCCATTCTAGCAAGCTGGCCTTCCACTACCAAGGTAAAACCGTGTCACTGAAAGTCGCGAACGAACATCGGAATTCTGATCAATTTCCCAAATCATCCTCAAAGAGGATGAAATCCAGCGCTGAACAACAACCAGGCAAAGTGGGTTCAAATTACCAAGGAAGCTCGAAAGCGAGAGGCGTGGATAACATTCGGAACTATGACCATTTTCCGAAGGCACCTACGAAGAAACGAAAAAGCCTTCTCCTTTTCGGAGATGATCGGTCGGGGACCACTTTTGTGACAAAAATGTTTGCGGCTGATCCTCAGATGTTTACCGTCTATGAACCATTATGGGTGACAAAACAATGGTTCAAGGACGTGGGAACTTATGACCTAGGCTTTCAAAAGAGAGTTGTTCTAGATGTTGTCAATGGACTGTTATCTTGTCAGTTCACAAGTTCAGTAGCGGCGACAACTTTTCTTAAAAATACGACAACTCCCTGGGTCGGCCGAGGTGTCTTTGCTCAAAACGTCTTCAGGACCTCGCCGTTTAAAAATAAAACGCAATCAGGGGTTGTGTATTACCCTGAACTCTCAAGACATCCTAAATTTGCTGAAGATGTTTGTCTCAACAGCTTTAATCACAGTGTAGTTAAGGTTGGCCAAGTTCGCGTCCCTCGAGACACCATCTCCGTGTTCATCCCGCAGGTGTTCAAAGAGAATCCCGACACCGATATTCGGGTCATTCAAATCGTACGGGATCCACGCGGTAGTATCAATTCCCGAATAAGGAGCGGATGGATGTCTGACTTTACGTTCGCAGGGTTCCCAATTACTGTTAAATCGGTGTGCGACAAAATTACAGCAAACATCAAATTTGGAAGGAACTCAGCGCAGCAAAACGAATGGTTGAAGGAACGATACATGGAAATAACGTACAAGGAGATTACGACGATGCCAGTCACCACTGCTAAGAAAATTTACAAATTTGCTGGTTTCGAAATGCGTGACAGTGTCGTCGATTGGATCGTTAGCAGCACAAACCCTGACGAAGAGCAGTTGGCGCAAGCAATTCGAAACCCATATTCTCATATTAGGGATTCTAGCAACAATTATTTGAAGTGGCGTAAGGAGTCGCCCATCAAGCGGGTCAGAGTAATTGAAAAACGTTGCAAAGAGTTGCTGGATTTACTCAGACTCGATCCTGTCGCGGATGAAATGGAGACGCTATGTTCTGGCTAGCACGAAGTGTGCACAGATGTCCCTTGAAGAATCCGAACTCTGTCTGAATGCCCACTTGAGCCACGTTTACCAAATAGATCAATGTAAACGAAATCGATTTGAGACCAGCCAGGCTTTCAGGAAAGGAGTGCGTGCTCTCAATGTACTTGGCTTGCTGGACGGTACGTGTGGCTGCTGTGCGTGCTCATTTTAAATTGGTGGGTACGCATAGTGGCTTCTGCTGTCTGGCCGCCTGGTGTATTGGGTGTGCTCCTCTATCTTCTATTTAATTCGTCTAATTTAAATTATCTAGACTGTTTAACTTTCTCAATTTTATATTTCATGTTTCGACTGCTGCTTATATGTTTGCCCTATATTGTCTGTTTGTTTGTTTGTTTGTTTGTTCTATTTGATTGTCTGTTTTGTTTATCTATTTGTTTGTTCCCTACTTGACCTGCTGTCTGTTTGTAATAATTTTATATATTGATGTCTTTATTAATGATATTTTAAGACTATATTTTTAATATTTTTACATATAATTATATTGTATTCATTTTACTTATTTATAGTGTCCACAGTTAGCTCTTAGCTAAATACCTTGCCACTTTAATAAAGTTTATGTATGTATGTAGATCGATTCGATACCCTTGAAGTGTAGCACACTTGAATAATAATCACCCATTTTTAGATCGATGGCGGATTGATGTAAGACTGATTTTGTGAACGCAGACTGAGACATTCACCAAATTAGGTCAATCTAGAGGAGATCGATTTGAGATTGATTCGACACCGTTTTTGAAGTGTACCTCACTCTAAAATAATAACCCCTTTTTAGATCGATGTTGGATTGATCTAACTATGATTTTGTGAAATTAATCTGAGAATTTAGAGAATCATACAAAACCAAGACTTTAAAAAGGTCAAGGGATAGAATTAAAGTAATCATGATTCTACCTGAAAGTCAATGAATATCCAAGGAAGTTTACTTTTACGCACTTTTACGTAAACGCGATGTCGTTATTTCCCAAGGATTTGTTTTAAAAGGTTAAGGAAAGTCTCCATTTTTAAGTCGGAAAATGGCTATGGTTTTTGGTTATCGAAAACTCAGGAAAATATCAAGGAATTTTTTCTATCCCAGTGACGGTGGCAACCTTGGGTTAGAACAACTTGATCTGCATCCAGAAAATCCCATTGGTCTCGACTGATGTAATTTTAGTGCTAATGGTAAGGTAATGGTAAGGTATTTATATACCGCTCATATCACATAGTCTCATGGCAGTTTACATCACTGGCCGGGGGATTTGACCAGACTGCTTGTGCAGTTTACAATTAATGAAGTAAGTAATGAGTGCCCCCGTAATGTAGATATCTAGGACAGACACTAGGGGTGGTCATAGCCAGAGTTTTGTTACGTCCCTAGTGGTTCTTTTACGTCCCACAGAATTAGATTAAGTGAAAGTGCTGTGAGACGGGGCCTACGGTTTATCGTCCTTATCCGAGAAGACTAGAAAGTCTGACCATTTGCAGGTGTCATTACAAAGGCAGCACTTTCGCCTCAATTTTTAAAACCTTGAGTGTTGGTCCGGCCGGGGTTAGAACCCGCGACCTCCCGCACGGTAGTCTAGTGCTCTACCACTGCTATGGCTATGAAATAGCATTAAATATGCTATTTTCTTGCATTTAATACAGTTCAATGTGCATTAGTTAATATTCAAGATATAAATAATTAAGAGGACGTGGGCTTCTGAAAGAATATATGATTTTCTTTTTTCTTGTCCGTATTTACTGACAAGTACGTATTTACTGACAAGTACTAAACTATACCAGTTAACTTCATTTTATACACGCTATTTTTCTGACATGAAATGATTTTTTATAATTTTAGCCGACATAAAGTCTTGAGAAGAACACAACACAAAAAATACAACAACAACGAAACAAAGACAATGACAAAAATAAAACAGAAAATGACAAGACAACAACAACAGATTAGCTGGTACCATGGGAAAATGTATTTGTACCTGATTTGTACCATCCACTATATTCTTATACTTGGTAGAAGTTTTCAGTATGCATTCTAGGACTAAAAAACCGAATGAAGTAATAAAGACTATATAACTGAATAAGCAGAAAAATGTCTTTGTAACTAGGTAAATAAATAAAATAAATAAATAAATAAATGAATGAACGAATGAATAAGTGAATACAAATGAATGAACCAACCAACGAAGGAATGGATGAAAAAATGAATGAATGAATGAACGAACGAACGAACGAACGAACGAACGAATGAATGAATGAATGAAAGAACGAACGAACGAACGAACGAACGAACAAACGAATGAACGAACGAACGAATGAATGAATGAATGAATGAATGAATGAATGAATGGATGGATGAAAGAACGAACGAACGAACGAATGAATGAATGAATGAATGAATGGATGGATGAAAGAATGAATGAATGAACGAACGAATGAATGAATGAATGAATGGATGAAAGAACGAACGAACGAACGAACGAACAAACGAACGAATGAATGAATGAATGAATGAATGAATGGATGAAAGAATGAATGAATGAACGAACGAACGAATGAATGAATGAATGAATGAATGAATGAATGGATGGATGGATGGATGAAAGAATGAATGAATGAATGAACGAATGAATGAATGAATGAATGAATGAATGAATGAATAAGTGAATACAAATTAATGAACGAACAAACGAATGAATAAACGAACGAAACGAACGGACCTACCAACCAACCAGCGAAGGAATGAATGAATGAAGGAAGGAAGGAAGGAAGGAAGGAAGGAAGGAAGGAATGAAGAAACAGGAAGGAAAGAAACAAGGATTTGAAAAACAGGATGGAGAAAAATACTATGATATGATTATTGCAAAGGAAACAAAGTTTAGAACGCTCTCTTTAGTCTTGAATTATAAAAATAAAGGAGTGCGTTATTTACAAACGACTTAAAGCTAAATTAACAGTGCACAGCCTGTGCTCATTGACTGTGCGTAAAAGAACTGTCACTCAAGCGCATATGTGCCATTTTCTTTAATTCAACAGTCTCGTTTGTATCGCCTAATTTTTATTTTGAGAATGCTTCGCGTCCTAGAGATTTTGCAAGTTACCAAATGTAGATGTTACCTTTAGATCTTCAAAGGCTGGTTTTCTCCCTATGTGGCTATATGAATGATCAACTCACCATTCCTTAGATACATACTAGTCATGCAACGCTTTTCGAGTGGTATACCGTGGAATATCCCACGAGTCACTTGTATTTTCTAGGTATACACACGAGCCTTTAGGCGAGTGTGTATACCTGCTTGCGAACGCCGTTTATCACCCTCTCGGCCTTCAAGCCGATGGGCCGCGGTGCGGCAAGGATCACGAATCACACAAAACGCCGCAAAGATTACAAATGGTTCGAGCGGACACTAAACTTACCTCGCAAGGAAACAAGAGCTCGGGTGTATGATTGATGACATGAGGGAGGTTATGCCGCACTGCGTTGTAAAGGACATTCGTGATCGTTGGCCAAATCCCCCTAATGTACCCTACCAAGGCCATCGTCGTCCATAAATCAAGTAACATATGCCAAGAAATTTTGCTTTACTAATAGATGACCTAAGAGTAACGTAATTTTTGGAGTTCTTTTGTGGGTCCCTGCAACCAATCATCGCCTTTTCCGTTGCCAATTTTGAGACCTCAGTTATTTTGTGGCAGCTTTTTCGTCCAAAAAATAGGTCGAAGCCTGGCGAACCTTTATAATTGGACCATCCTAAATCTAACGTGTTTCACTCCCTCACCGACGCAGCACCACAGTTTCTTTAGAAACTAGTCCCCTTTATTAAAAAAACACAAACAGCGGAGATAAACATAGTAAACCAACGCATTTTATATAGACTTGACGTTCGGTATGCTAGGCATTTTTTTTTTTTAAATCAAGCTACGATGGCCTAACAACAACAGTTTATATAGTCCCCTTTATCTCAGACTTAGCCTATGTGACAGACGCTAGAAAGGGTCTAAAAAAAGATAAACTTATAAGAAAAAATTAACTAATATGTTTCTTCGCGGATGTTAAGACCTTCAGGATCAATTGTTCTGCCTTTTGAAATTAAAAAAGCTTCCCTGGCCTTACGGATTGAGTCTCTGTTAGAAAATATTTTCTCAATGGGGATTAATTGCATGTCATTAGCAGTGTGATTAGGAGAGGAGAGGAAATGTTCCGCGACTGTGGTAGGTTTAGATTTGGTGTTAGGGTTATCTATGGTACGGCGGTGTTCATTAAATCGGTCTTTTAAACGTCGTTTAGTCTCGCCTATGTATTGTAAATTACAGCGGTTGCATTGAATCATGTAAATGAGGTTTTTAGTGTCACAGGTCAGGTTAGATTTAATATGGCGCGTTTCACCTGTAGAAGAGAAAGTATAGCTTGTGAGTCCATCTGAAATGTAGGGACAAGTAGCGCAATTTTTACCGCAACGGAAACAACCGGAAGGGAGTTGTAGGTGTGAATTAGTAGAATTAGAAGAAAGTTTAGCTGTGACTAGTAAGTCACGGAGATTAGGGCAACGTCTGAAGGCAACAACAGGCAAATGCTGAAAAATGTTTTTGCAGCGGTTAGAAGATAGCAGTAAATTGTAATGTGTTTTGATGATGCTAGAGATGTGAGGAAGTGATGGATTAAAGGTCGTTATAAAAGGTATACGTTTCGGTTTGTTGACGTCTTTGGTTTGTAAAGTCTTTGGTTTGTATCGGCCCTTGCTTTTATACTCTCTGTTGATTTTATTACGCCGATCAGATCACCAGTTTGATCCAACGTATACCAGCAGGATTATTGTCCACGGTTGCTTGCTTGAACATTTGCTAGAAAGGGGAAGGGAAGTGGAGGGGGAAGGGGGGGGGGGGGTTCAGGCAGGCGTACGAAGCAAGGGAATAGATATCGTCTACTCTCTATCGACTCCCCTCGCGGCTGCACGCCTCAGACCCCTTGCGTTTTTCTTTACGCGAAAAGCCTGGAAACAGCTATCCCAGCATGCGCTACAGTCGTTTTTCAACATGGCGGACGAAAACTGATCTGTGTTTGCGTTCAAAGACCGGAGTAAATAGAATACAAACAATGTCGCAAAACTTTTACTCAGTAGCTTTAGCTGTTTTAGCTTCTATTCTTGTGCGGTGGTGTGTGTCTCTTAGTTCATATTCAGGTAAGTTTTCGCAAAAAATGACCAATTTCTCCACACATTTGCGTCTGGGTCAGCGAAGAGTCTTTCTCAACGTTTGTACCTGGCTGTAGGAAAAGGAAAACCTCCGATGTTTGGAGATTATGAAGCGCAGAGGCACTGGATGGAGATCACTTATAATCTACCTGTTGATGAGTGGTAAGGTACTTAGATTTACATGGACTCAGCAGTGCGAATTCGATGATTCAAGTCAAACATGTAGCTAAATGTGACCTATTTGACTCATAAGCTTATAATAATTATTATGAAGACTAATACCTCGATCATCAGGTACACCAATACTTCCAACAATGACCTGATGTACTGGGGCCTGGATTATCCACCGCTGACCGCTTATCACAGCTGGATATGTGGATTTCTGTAAGTGGTCTACCTTACAGTATTTATCATTCCCCAAACTTTATAAAACCAGAGGGGGTTGAGTGCTCCCATTGTGAAATATCATGCTGCTGTCTTCGAATAATTGGGGAAGATTGGGGGGGGGGGGGGATCATTTTCAGGAGTAGATATGTAAAATATTATAGATCGCAGCCATTTTCCAGAAAATTGACTTCAAATTCCCTGCTTTTACCCTTGCAAGTTCACTAGTGACTGCCATCTTGGAATACACAATGATCTAATGGCCACTGATAATACATTTTGGATAAGGTATCTACAGGGCCACTTCAGTCCACCTAATTTTAGTGGGAACACCAGTGTTAAGCAAAATCAACAAGCAAGCAGTTGTTGAGTTTCATTTCCAAATCTCAGTTTTGGAACTTCTTGCAGAGCCAACAAGATAAATCCAGACTGGGTTGCACTGAACATATCCCGAGGACATGAAAGCCATGAGCATAAGCTGTTCATGAGATATACCGGTAACTTGATTTTCAATTTTTAAGAATACATTACATGGCAGTGCTCGACACTAATGCTAGTCCACTAGCCCAGGACTAGTAAAACTAGTCAGTTCAGTGAAAAAATAAATTTACTATGGCTCTATAAATTGGAACTCTATAAATTTGCTCCAACTCTATAAATTGGAACGACAACTCTATAACTTGTTTATTTTATAGAAAGCTTTGCCAGGAGCTAAGTTTCCAATTAGCTTGAGTAATTTAAACCAGAGGACTTGTAGTCCATATCTAGGTGTATCAGATGATCGACTCCCAAAACCGACTAGTGGCTTGTCCTTGTGGGCTAGTGATGTTTTTACTTACAAGCCCCCAGTGTTGAGCACTGTAGGAAGAAGTATTTCAACAGTATTTATTAGATGCCAAGCCAGACGATGTGTAATTGAAGTTAGACTGAAGGTCTATAGTTTCTGTAAAGCCGGTGCCTTTTTTACGCACCTGGCTCTCTGACAAAGAAAGGCTTCCAAGCTAGAGGCATCAAAGCAGATCTGTAAAATATTGTTTATGGGTGCAGAAATTGACCCAAAAAATCTGAAAGCAATATTTCTGGGGATCTAGGTTTCAAAAGTCCCTACAGGGCCTGTGTCCATCACTGTCTTTATCCCTTAGTATCCCCTTAAAGCATCCATCTTCAAACTGACAGCTCTACCCCTCCCATGTTGGGTGTCAAGTTTCATAATTGAAGGGTGTTCTGCAAAAGGGGCGTTAATATCGCTTTTTGTCATAAAATCCAAAATATCTCTAAACTCACTCTGCTTTGGCATATAGACTAGAAATGGTGTCAGAAATGAAGTTCTGTACTTATTTTGTGACGAGAAAGCTAGGATCCGAAGGATAACAGCTTATGACTTTTCCCCAAAACTCAAGAAACAGAAACAAAAGGATCTGATGCATAATTGATTTCTTTTGTTTGAGTTGGCCCAGTTGTAGGCAAAAGTAATTCGCTGCAGTGTACTTTGCTGAGTCCAGGCCTTTAAAGCACAAAATAAGTGCAGAACTTCATTTCTGACACCATAACTAGTCTGTATGCCAAAGCAGAGTGAATTAAGAGAGATTTGGATTTTAAGGCAAAAAAGCGATATACACCCCTTTTGCGGAACACCCTTCAATTAAAAGCTGCTGTCCATAAAATTTACAACAAAAGGAATCAAAGCTTTAATACTGCAGTTATATGTCAGTAATTAACAAATAAATAATCATTAAGTCAAGTGAATGTGTAATCTTTCTGTGACAATTAATTGGTTTCCTGTGTGGCACAGGACTGATAACTCAATTGCTTTGTTCTTTTGTATTTTTAAAGTGTTAGTGGCCGATGTATTAATATACATCCCAGCAGTGTTTGTGTTTTCTTTTCTTTGCTTGGGAAGGAGATCAGTTTTAAATAAGGTAAAATGATCACCGCGTATTCTACCTTGTGCACCATTCTTGCCTTTATTTCTGCTCTTACATGTACTCTACACTCTACAGTCTGACTCGCATTATAATGCACTTCCTTATTTCATATGAATAATATTAATATGAACACCTTTCATAATAACAATATTAAAGTTGTGTTTTTGAGATCACGGGTTTGTCCCATTAGATTCAAACCATTATTTTTCTAGCAGACAGATGGATAGTGACTCCTTAATGGTACATGTATCTCCATTTGAAGCTGTCTGATTTTGTTTTTTAAACATAGACCTCTAGCAGTCACATTCTGGATAGTCCAGAGAGTGAGCAAATTCAACATCGTGGAGAAGAAAGAAGCAGTTTTGGCTCTTTCATGCACTTTTCCAACTATCCAGAAGGGACTGCAAGCACTATATTTTAATCATAGCCTCCCAAACAGTCACATTTTCTGTGCTGGTCTTGTCACACAAATGTGTGTGGTCTTGGAACAAAAGTCTGAAAATAGAGAGTGGGACTGGGCAGAGATGACTTGCATGCTTTATATGAGTGGCTCATGCACAAAAGCACATAAGGAAGATCCATCTTTTTTGTGCTTTGTGCTGTATGAGCCATAACGGGAAAAACAAGTAATATAGAAAAATGACTGTTTTGCAGTCTGTTTTAAACCAGACTTTTATTTCATTTTGGTTTAGGTTCTTATTGCGGCGTCAGTGCTTCTGTATCCAGGGTTGATTTTAATAGACCATGGACACTTCCAGTATCCTCTACACTTCAATTTACATCCCTAGTTGGCATGAAAGCGCATGATCTTTGTTTGTTTTTGTTCATTATTTTGGGTTTTTGATTCATTTCATGTGTGGTGTACTCCAGTCCTTAACTGTCTCCTTCAGGTATAATGCAATCAGCCTTGGTTTCGCATTATGGGCAATTATAGGACTGGCTTGTGGTTGTGATATCCTGGGATCAATTGCGTTCACACTGGCTTTGAACTACAAGCAGATGGAACTTTATCATGCTCTGCCATTCTTTTTTTATTTATTAGGAAAATCATGGCAACAGAAATCTTGGTACAGTTTCTGTCATCAAATTTTAACTTGATTTTAATAATAATAATAATAATATAATAATAATAATGATGATAATAATAATAATAATAATAATAAAAATAATAATAATAATAATTATTATTATTATGTAATAATTTTTATACATTTCATTTCCCATAACAAGCATCAACTTTTGTATTTTGCGCCTATTTTGTGGGATTGCTTTTTTCACGAGTGTTGATGGGTCTCACTGAGAGATAGCATACCATGGACATCACCAAAAATTTGAAGCCTTTTGTTCATGGTCTTTTTTTTTCCGTGCTATTTTGTCCCTTCTTTTAAGTTTGTTAGTTCTAAACGACTGAACTTTTTTTTTGTTGCATTTTTTTCATCCAGGATTTCAAGAATATTTAGCGTTGCTAAACTAGGAATCATTGTCGTGGTGACATTCGTTCTATGGTGAGTCTGCATCGTCTCCTATACCCCCTGGGGCTTCCTCTGACTTGGGAAACGAAGGATGTACAACATGCTAAACTTTCTTCGGGCGCGTTATTCTCTTCCGGATTAGTATTACTCTACTAGCGTTCTATTATGAATGTCGTTCTCTGATTGGCTACGCTACTCGCTATCTATTCTGTGATAGATAGTGAGTAGCGGTTGTCAACAGTGGTGGCCGCTTATTCGCGTTTTCGAAGTGTCTGCGAGGAGGAAAATCTTACGCGGCCCGCTAAATCCATGACGTGGCAGGCACATTTTCAAGAGTATTTTCTTTTCAGAGTATCTGTTCTTTTGGAAAAAAAACCTCGTATTTAGCTATTCCTAAAGCGGTACAAGAATTTAATTAGAATTAGTCGCAAATGAAGGTTTCATCTTTCTGCTCTTAGATGTCCGAGCGCGAAGGGCACTCAAATGTGCGTGAAAGATTTTCACACGTGTACGGCGTGCATTTCTCGCACAACAATCCCCGAGCAAAGTGAACAAACTCAGCTGGTCTAAAAAAATTCGTCACTTCATTATAGACTAATTTTATCACCAATGCAAGAGTTGCTGTTATTGCGGTTAACAGTTTTTGATCCATTGCTTTCTTCTGTATCGTGGTGTTTTATTAATTTGCAGTTGGTTGCCGTTCTTGACCGGATTGCCAATGATTTTACGAGTTCTTCACAGGCTCTTTCCGTTTGCAAGAGGAATTTTTGAGGTAATTATGTGTGCGAAACTCTTAGCGTTATTAAAGCAATTATCACAAGCATTTACTCTGCTTGACTAAAATTACCACAAACTTATTGGTTGGACCCGTCCGCAGTTCTTAACTGATGATGAAGACAAATTTAGTCGCGGTTGTAAGCTCCTTCTTGAAGATGCCGGCCTCAGAGTAGAGTTTGTCACCCCTTATACAATGTCCAGTGTCGAACCTCGCGTTTTGATTGGTTAGAGTACTGACCTAATAATAATAATAATAATAATAATAATAATAATAATAATAATAATAATAATAATAATAATAATAATAACGATTTATTAGTAGTACTTCCACAAGGTGGCTCTTCGCCTACTAATTACAAATCTCAAATCAAACCAAATTAAATCAAATGTTGGTTTTGAGGAGAGGGGAAAACCGGAGTACCCGGAGAAAAACCTCTCGGAGCAGTGTAGAGAACCAACAAACAAACTCAGCCCACATATGACGCCGAGTCCGGGAATCGAACCCGGGCCACATTGGTGGAAGGCGAGTGCTCTCACCACTGCGCCAACCCTGCTCCCCTACGAATGACGTCATGAGCCGTAGAAATTAGAAAAAAAATAAACGTATAAAACAAATAGAGTCACTCTGATAACGAACGGAGGACCAGTCACGCTACTTGCCTGCGGCTCGTAGCGTACGTCTTTGTCAGATCTCCCACGTTTTGCCGCCATCCTTGCGTTATCAGCGTGCTCTTGCAAGGCCAAATGGAATCTGTAATACTGAATATATGATTTTCATATATTTGAACTGCGGATTAAAGAATGAATATGTGAAAGATCATCGCAGTTATGAACACTACTTAAGCAGCAGTGAAAATAAAGCCTGAAAAAAAAAATCAGGCTTGTACGGGATTCGAACCCACGACCTCTGCGATACCGGTGCAGTGCTACTTTATTTTCACTGCGATGATCGTTCACATATTCATTCTTTAATCCGCAGTTCAAATATATGAAAATCATATATTCATTATTACATAATCATTCATCATTCACGGGTATGTTACGAGCCAACAAGATGACCAGCTCCCAGTTGGCTTGTTAGCTCAGTTGGTAGACCACTGCACCGGTATCGCAGAGGTCGTGGGTTCGAATCCCGTACAAGCCTGAATTTTTTTCAGGCTTTATTTTCAAATGGAATCTGTTTGTTAAACATTAGGGTGACAAGATCATTGAGTTAAGGGCTAATTTTTTGTGTCTTTTAATCCTTAGGACAAAGTTGCGAACCTATGGTGTTCAATATCTATTTTCGTCAAAGTTAAGAGAGTTTTATCCCAGACACAGATTATCAAACTAAGGTAGTGATCACCCAGTAATCAGTCTTGAAAGTACAGATAAAAAATACCATAAAAATTCACTGTCGAGTGCTTGTTTTGAGTAAGAAATTTTGATTTTTTGGCCATTTCACGCTAATGTTAGAGAGGTTTTCAATTGAGTGTCGAAAGCAATTAACGTCTGCGTTTGTTTTACTTTACTTCGCTCTGTGATTGTTCAGGAAAACGCACGCCACTTTCTCAACCAATGAGAAGCAAAACCAAAACCAATCGTGACTTGCACGCGCGCATTTTCCCGCGCTCGGCGTCGGCTACATGTAACTGCTTCGTATTCTGATTGGTTCATTGCCCTGTTTGCGTCTGTTGTGATTGGTCAGAGTAATTTCTTTGGCTTTGGATTTACAACACACATTTGAAAACTGCTCTAATGCTGTATGTTATTCCTTATTTTTATAATAACAAAATCAATGCGCACGCTCTGATTTGTCAATCAGCTATGGTTTATTGTTCCAGTAAACTCATGGAAATTTTGCGCGTCTTCGAGCCGCAGGTTACGTAGACGAGTGATTTACGGATTCTTCCCGTGTTATTTCAACATCCCAAGTGGTTTATCACGCCTATAAACCATAGAAACTTGTGGTATAGTGCTTAAATTAATGCTAATTTTTCTGTTAGTGTTAGTGTTAGTGTCAGTGTCAGTGTCAGTGCCAGTGTCAGTGTCAGTGTCAGTGTCAGTGTCAGTGTCAGTGTCAGTGTCAGTGTCAGTGTCAATGTCAATAGAGAATTTAAGCAAACACTACGGCAACGCCAACTAAAGTGTCATTTAAAGTTCTTATCACAGGTGTGACAACTAATTCGCGGTTATTCCATCGCGTTCAACTTGTAAAAATTGAGCGAGCCATTCAGGAACTGAATGGTCCAGTTTCGAGTTCGCCATGACCGCTGAATAATATCACTGAGAACGCATTTGTACAGGGTTAGCCTCGACCTAAAGTAAAATATTCACAAATACCGGCGGGAAGGTGCCACAAATTTGAAAATTAAACAGTAGCCAGAGCTGCTTCTCGCTGGTCGAGGCTAACCCTGTACAAATGCGTTCTCAGTACTTTTATTCAGCGGTCATGGCGAACTCGAAACTGGACTATTGGTAGAAACGACGTTTAAGTAGCCTTGCACGCGTGCAACAAAGAAAAATTCGCCGTCATGCGTTCACGTCCTCTACAAAACCTTGAATCTTCTCATTTCACGTTGTTGGCCAAGATAGGACAGTAACGAAATGAAGGTACCAAATTTCCTAGCTCACGTGCAAAGCCATTGTTTTTGCACATTAAACCTGTTGTTTTTGGCGTTGCCGTAGTCGTTGCTAATAGGGAGCTTTAGCAACGAGGGCGGCAACGGCAACGATAACGCCACAAAACAATATGGAGTTTAACAAACGAGGACGGGAACGTCAACAACAACGTCACAAAACAGTAGGTTTAATGAGTAAAAACATTAGCCCTGCACGTGCGTTTTATATTTTGGTACATTTCTCTGCCGTCCTCAGCAAACCAACAATGTGAAATGACTAAATTTTAGGTTTTGTGGAGAACGTGAGCGTATGACGGTGAACTCTTCTTTCTTTTTCCCAACTTCAACGCCGTTTTTACTAATTTAGCTCCAGGATAGGTCGCCAGCATGTTAGAAGTTAAACAAGTTGGAAAAAATCAATCGCGAAAGAGTTACAATAACGAGAAGTTACATTTTGAAATGACGTTTTTGTTGCGGTTGCCGTCGTCGTTGCTTAAGCTCTCACGACTCCCTAATGTTAGTGCAAACAGTAGTAGTAAATTCAGTGGTTGTCTTCGGGTCCTTGGTGACCCACAACACTTAACCATGCCTGGCGGATATCGGAATACCGTTGAGGGACTCGCCACAGACTGTGTACGATGCTGCGTTTTAATCATCTGTTTTTGTCAAAAGTCTTCATATTTTACACTACATAACCCTGTACGTACTAACTTATTCTCTCCAGCACCTGGTCAACACTGACTGCATGTTTACCTTCCTCGCTAAACTTGTTTAAGAATCCATCCATAGACCGTTTTGTCCTGGCTATGGTAAGTTATTACATATGGGTTATTGCCCAAGCGTGAGGTCAAGATGGCGGGATATTGGCCAAGTTCTTTTTTTGAGGTCCGTAAACACGCAAGAAAAGAACGAGGCCACTATCCCTCCATCTTGACCTCACGCTTGGTCAATAAAGGATTTATTTATATGACTCAAAGGACGCTATTAAAGATGGTCAAGGTCAAGATGGTGCCATATTGACCTCGCGGGTAGCCAATCACAGCAGGAGAATTGATTTATCTTGACCGCTGAAAGAGCCAGTCATATAATAATGTGCGTTAATAAAGTCGCAGGAAATTCAAACCTGCTTGAATTCGTGCGACAAGTCAGCCGACCTGTCAGTCGACCTGTCCCCGCGAGCCGCGAGAAAATAAAACAAAAAATAAATCAATGGTAAAGCGCCACTTATTCGCCTATACACAAGTCGCATCGTGTTTGCTTGGTAGGCGCCTTGACCCAACGACGGTCTCCCAACACTGCACATAAGGGGGCTTGTCGAAGAGACTTGTTCCAGCGACTTCTCACCTACGTTAGCGCTCATCCGCGACCAAGGTTCCTCCCTCGAGTAAGCTCGTCCTCAGCCGGGGCCTCTCCTTAGCCCGGACAAAAACAAGTCTGAGGGCGAGGGCTGTGACGCTGTCACGGAAACAAAAATGTGCATTTATAAGAACTTCTCAGTGGTAAAGAAACGTTGAAACGGTGCATCGTGTAAGACGAGGTAAACTTGTCTAGTGTAAAGTGTAAAGGACAAAAAATGACGTCGATTCAAGCCAATGCTGAAAAGGAAAAAAGTACGAAATTTGAGAAAACGTAATGAGCTACGCAAGTCAGCTTCCGAACTGGGCAAGGTTGTTGCTGTGAACCACGACTACTACCTTTAATGATTCAAGTGTTTTGAAATTATCTTTATGTCCATTTTTAGATCAATTCGTCCATGGCTTTCTTCATTTTCTCATATCAAGTCCACGAAAAGTCAATCCTTTTAGTAGCGCTGTAAGTATTACTATTTCGTTTATTTTTAAATGTGGTTTTATACCTCTTACTAACCGAGTTCTAGGTCCGTACTGTAAGTTACGGACCGAGTTTTTTCCCGTTGATTTGTGGCCTAAGCGCGAAGCGCGCGGGCCATAAATTAATAGGAAAAAAGGAGGATCCGTAACTTACAGTACGGACCGAGAAAACGAGGTTAGTAAGATATTTATTATATCTCTGAGGTTAATCCGGGGCGCGGAAAAGGAAACTAGTTGAAGTCAAGCGGGCCGTACTGTAGAATACGGCCCGCAAAATTGACCAATTACAGCGCGCGTACTAAGTAAGAGATATAATAAAAGGTTTTAATGCTTGATATATTCACTGAGACCTCTTACTAAAGAAATAAAAAAAAGAAAAAAACGCGCCGAGTGCTTTGTTGAGTTATATAAGCACGCGGTAATTTTTAAGAACATGAGAGAAGTGCCTAGAGAAGCATGAGCCGTATGCGAGTGCTTCTCGCACTTCTCGAGTGTTGTTAAAAATTCCCAAGTGCTTATATTACTCCACAATGTATAAGGAACAAATTTTT
Source organism: Pachyseris speciosa (assembly GCA_016490735.1). Lineage (NCBI taxonomy): Eukaryota > Metazoa > Cnidaria > Anthozoa > Scleractinia > Pachyseridae > Pachyseris > Pachyseris speciosa. The sequence continues at coordinate 624,530 of JAEMWC010000029.1, forward strand.
TTATAACATGTCTCGGAGATTTGCGCGAGCTTTCTCACCGGAAGTCAACTGATGACGTTTGATGACACTCCAACCCTCAAATTTTGCTTATATGTTCACAATAATGTCAAATATGGATTGAATCACGTATATTTTGTTTCTTACTTTTTTTTTATAACATGTCCAGAGATTTGTGCGCGCGCACACTTGTGACGTAGCCTGCGTGCATTAGAATTCCTTCCACAATGCACGCGTGTGACGTAGGGCGTGTGCATCTGTTGAGATTTTTAAAAAATGGACAACCACTTTGAGTTTAAAACAAGACATGTTTCGATCGTTCAACGATCATCATCAGTCGTGAAATAGTTTACAGTTGTGATTTGAATTTATGCTACCATTGACGCGAACAAATTTTTTTTAAAATTAACGGGCAATAATTAAATGCGCGAGACCTGGGACAATACATTTAATGAAATCGGATGTACATAGAGAGACTAAGTATAAACAACAAAATAATTATTACAGCTATTGCACAAAATTGTCATAGTAAGCAAAACTAAATAACGCAATGGGAAACCACGTCAGAAAGATGTTGAGATATAATGCACTCGATTCGACCAATCTAGCGCGCGTAATTATTTGAACATTTTATAATATTATGTAAAGGCATGCATGCCTGATAGTTTAATTTTTACTGCATGAGGGAATAGTTAGAAATGGGCCCTGACATTTCAGCTTAAGAAGGAACTGGGTAACAACTGTCAACTCTAATTCAAGATATATGGGTTAGTGGCCAAGCGTGAGGTCAAGATGGTGGGATATTGGCCAAGTTCTTTTTTTGCGTGTTTATGAACCTCGACTTCGTCTCGAGGCCAATATCTCGCCATCTTAACCGAACAAGCTTCGCCAATAAAGGATTTATTATATGACTCAAAGGGCACTATTAAAAGACAGTAAAACGAGGGACGAACGGGTTATCCCGAGCGGTCAAGATGGCTCCATCTTGACCTCGCGGGTAGCCAATCGCAGCAGGAGAAGTGATTCATCTTGACCGCTGAAAGAGCCAGGCGCGTAATTAAAGGCAATTTTGTTCTTGACCAAATCATTGCTTTTCAACAGCCTTTTGCTCCACTTTGAGTGCGATGCGTGCGTGGCTGCGTGTATGCGTGTTTATGCGTGAGTGAGCGAGCGAGGGAGGGAGGAAGGGTGAGAGTGGGTAAGTGCAAAGGAGTACGGCTTCTGCTTCCAATGTCCTATTCTCAAGTCTGAAGTGTCAGCCATTTTCGGACTAGACTGTGCCGCAGGCGCTCGAATGGGGAAGGGAAGGGGAAAAGCGGGCGCGCGCGAGCGCGCACGGAGCGAGGGGAGATAGCGCGGAGCGCGACGTGAAGCTGGACCAATTTCCCTGTTGTGTCTGTCTACGCCGTTTTTTTTTCCGTAAGGTGACAATCTTTGGCCTTAAACCTGTTTTAGTTTTTTTAACAAACCTTTGTCACTTAGCGGCACCTTGCGTTGATTTCCACTGATTTGTTCTTGGATTTCTTTTTTTTTTTCAGCCCTGTGTGTCTGTTAATACACCTTAAGCCCTTCGAGTGCACATGGTTTCTTGTCATCTCCACTTTCAGGTAAGTTATCTTGAAATAGTTTTTTGTCAAAAATTAAAGAAAAGGAACATTTTTGGGGTTTTAGAAGACGTTGCTGCAGGTTATGACATTTTTTACTTGTCCCTTGCTTTATCATCGTGCGCTGGTTTCGAGAGAAAGTCTCGGAGCAAACGAGGAAATATTGCACTGTCTGCTGTCTTGCGAGGTTCACGCGCGAGAATCCACGCATCTCACTCATTACCTTGCTCGAGTTCGTGATGTCGCCCTTCTCTGTTTTGTAGTCTGCCTTCAATTTGCTGTGGTTTCTTTCAGCATGTGGCCTTTACTATTGAAGGATGGACTGGCCCTGCCTTATGTCTCCTGTATGCTGCTGTTTTATGCTGTTGCTTACCATGTGTTTGAGCTACAGAACACCAGGGCGTTTAAGCAGAGTTTGGTACGTCAAGTATTTTGTTTGATTTACTTTTATACAATGGCCGGTGTAGTCTTCGCGTTTTGATTGGTCCAGAGGAGTTTGCAATTAAGGTACAGACGCACGAATGACGTCATAATAATTCATTTTCAGATTTCAAGGGCGCTTGAAAAGCCCCTGAAAAAAAGAATTCTGCTCAAAGTGCTTGAAACTAATGAAAACTTCTTGGAGTTTGTTCGGATAGGAAATAATACAGGATGATACTGAAGTCAGTAAATTTATGTTCACCGACGAATATTAATGGTACGGTATAGTTTCGAACCATATATAAACGTTATTTTCTTAATGGTTGCTGGCTCGTAGCAAGCTAAGGATCGTAGCGGTGCAGCTTCCTGTTCAAAATTACGAAATACTGTAACATCTTTTCCTTTTCTATTATTTCTTTCAGTTTCTCCTGTCAGTCCTGGGTTGCCTGTGTCTTCATACTGGTTCAGCTGTGGTCCGTCCGCCGAAACGTTACCCAGACCTGTGGCCTGTTCTCATATCACTCTACTCCTGCGCGCATTTCTTAGGATTCTACTGTTATTTTAATTATCTTCAGTTTACTTTACCCTACGATGTAAGGCTGCTTGCAGTTAAAGAAAAGAAATCATAAATCCCAGAAAGTCTATAGCAACTGATGATTGGTTTAGATTACAGATTCTAGTTGATCAGTAAACCACTTAACGAAAGTATTTTCGTCTCGACTGTACTAAAATGTAATTCTGGTTTACAAGCTCTGATCAATGCGATTTTCAATCGAGTGTCGTAGAGCAGTTTTGAATTCAGTGTCGTAAAACCAAAACCAAAGCAATTACTCCAGCCAATCACAACAGAGGTACACGGCGCCATGAGCGAATCATCCTCGGAGACCCAGGGGCAGATAGTCGGGACGGGACAAAGATTCGGGACGAGCTTAAGTTTACAAGACAGTCGGGAGAGCCCCTGGGAACATTTCTTTATCGGACTCGTTCCAGAAGCTATTGAAATCCAGCTTCGTGATTGGGCGGAAATTTTCTGGCAAGGAATTTTTTTTCTGCCCAATCGGCGATCAGCTTATATATCGCACTCCTTTCGTGACTCCTTACACCAACAAGTAAGCGGTCAATCTGCTGTCGAGCATATTTTTAGTGGTTCCACTTGTCTCGTTCGTTCGACAAATTTATCCTATGTACGAGGAACATTTTGGTGGCAAGGGACCCACAAACAACAAGCAACAATCACTTGCAAGGAACAAGAAAAATCAAAATGAAGATCGACCGCAGGCATCGTAAACTTCACGCGAAGAACAGCATGTAACTCGGTCTCTTTCTGTGGTTAGGATCATTGTTGTTTGGTTTGGGCTTTTTTCTCTGGTTTACTTACGGGCAGTGGGCCGCTCCTGAAACTCTTCGGGGCGATGAAATTTCTGTTGCACGGGCCGGACAAGTTTGCCGATCGGGCGAGAAGCACACAGCTCGGCGTTTTAAGTTATCGAACCTTGCAATCGACCGTCTCAGCTCAATTTCGAGAGAGACCACAAAAAGGCCTTAGAGAAAGTGTACAGTTACACTGTGATACATTGCAATGTTTTGGTTTTCATATATTTGACTGGTATCTGTTGGCCAATATGCTTTTCTTCCCAAGGTGTGCATAAAAATATTGCAGATTGCCTTGCAGTTGTGATAATTGCTAATTGTGCTAATTGCTAATTGTGTGCACATGTAAGATGCATGGTTATTTGCACAAGCTTTCCATGAACTCTTTTACCACAGTGGTGCTGAGCTCAGAAAAAATTTAGTTTTTAAAAGTTTTTAAAACATGATTTACAGTAGGCCTTACTGGAAACATTTACATTATGTTGACTGTGCTGCAACTTTTAGGTAGCAAAATTTCAGATAAAGTTGTTTACAAGTTGATGCAGGATGTTTAGTGTCTTGTACGCACTCTTGTTTTTATAAACGCTCAAGTGTATCCATAATATAACAATTATTAAATTCCATTTTTGCATGATACTGTTGCAGTTGCTGTGATTGCTAAGCCAGTAGTACACGAGGAAAAGACATGATTTCTCCTGTGAGATCACACCAATTTTGGAATGGGTTCTTCCTATCACTGCCCTCTTCCTTGACAATTTTTAAAACATGACAGAGTGCTTCCAGTTAATTAAGGAACCATGTTTTCAGTTCCTCGCATAGTGTAAATGTGTCTTGTGCCGAACGACCCTTGATAACCACCTATTGACAAATCATTCTCAACTATGCAGTTCACTGAGTCAAACAGGCTGATACAATGGTATTGCTAAGTATAGTTAAATTATTTTCAGGTAAGTTTCAAACTAAAGAACACTACACACAAACCATACCCATAACCTCAATACAGTTACAAAATATGTTAACATGGTCACTCAGTAAGATATCCCCTTTAGATAAAGTGGAAACAAAAAAAAACAAAACAAAAAATAAACAATAAAACAAAACTAGAAGGGATTGTTATTTCATTTAGTTTTTGTTTGTTTAGAAGTTTTCTTGATAGTGAGATGTAATTTTAAATTCAAGTTTTCAATGCAATCTGTTGGATATTGTAGTGATTATTTGTCACAAACCTTATGGCCTCAGAGTTTTTATTAGGTTTTAGAGTAGCTGACTGGAATCTAACAGAAGGTGGCTTGTTGATGAGAATTTAAACAGCCTTCAAAAAACGTTGGAAACTATTCATTGAAAAGCAGGTGGCTCAAAATTTAAAGAAGCCACTTTTTAGCCAGCTGCCAGCACTTCAGGAGAAGTCTACCTTGTACTAAATGAAATTTCCAATGAGTATACCCAAGATGAAATTACACCCTCAGTTTCAGAGGGGGGTACAAAAAAATTTAAAATTGTTCTTAAAATTTAATTGTCCATCTGTTATCTGTTGGTCTTTCACTTTGCTTTTCTACAGTGGCCCAAAAGGGTCAATCACAAATCAATTTACCAGAACAAAAATCAGTTTCCCTTAACATGAAACAGTTTCTCAAAACACAAACAATTTCCTGAACCACAAGTCAGTTTACCATCATCATTCACTGAAACACCTGTAATAGGCTAATCACAGCAAGTGCACTGCACAAGATATTCAGCAATACCATATCACACTGCCTAATTCTTAGGAGCTATGAAAGCCCTGTAATGCTACAAAAGGTATCAGGTCAATATTGTACCCCAATTACCATGCAAAACATCTGCCACAAATCTGCTAAGGTCTCAAAAACTAACTCTACCAAAAAAACTAACTCTACCAAAAGCTAACTCTACCAATAGTAAGGAAAACATTAAGTGTCTATATGCTATGTTTGTAAAAATCTGTTTTCATCTTAACATAATACATGCCATTTTCCATTCCTTTATCCCCAAAACACTGGAGTAGTTTCTATTCGAGTCTTACTCTATAACCAAGGTAATCACCTATTTCAAAAGCATAATCTGAACTCACATCAACGTCAAAACGGCATCTGTATGCAAGAGAATCTCAGAGTATTGGGAAACTGATTTTGATTTGATAAATTGGTTTGTGATTTCGGCCTCCGTACTTTTCCACACAAAAGCAGCCTTCAAGCCCAATGACCTAATAACCACTTAACCTGGTCTTTCATGATTGCCATAGTATAAGCGGATGGAGAGACAACCACGACTACAGGTAAATTATTTTAAACTGGATTTTCTCAGGCCATTTCAAGGTCTCTCGAAACTGAGCTGAGCTCACCTGAGACGCGACTTCGAGTAGATTGTAAGCAGTGGAAGGTTCGATTTCGTGAGCAAAACAAAATTCAACGGCTGCGTTTCACTCGCGCGATCGGTAAACTTGCCTAGCCAATGCAACAGAAATTCCATCGCCCGAAAAGTTTCAGGAGCGGTCCACTGCCTGCGAGTACACCAGAGAAAAACAAAAGCTCATACCAAACAACAACAATTGTGGCCGAGTTGTCAACAATCTGCAACAACTCTTCGCGTGAAGTTTACGATACCTGCGATCGGTCTTCACCTTGATTTTTCTGGTTCCTTACAAGTGATTTTTGCTTGAGTAGAAGTTGAATTTGTCGATATCTGGATTTTGAGGGCCCCTTTCCATCATAACTTTTCTCGAAGTGTCGATACAGCGATCGTAACTATGGCTGACAGGAAATTGGACGTTTGACCCTCGGTATAAGAAGTCACGAAAGGAGTGCGATATATAAGCTGATCGCCGATTGGGCAGAAAAAAATTCCTTGCCAGAAAATTTCCGCCCAATCAGGAAACTGGATTTCAATAGCTTCTGGAACGAGTCCGATAAAGAAATGTTCCCAGGGGCTCTCCCGTCCGTCTTGTAAACTTTCGCTCGTCCTGAATCTTCGTCCCAACCCGACTCTCTGCCCCTGGGTCTCCGAGGATGTGAGCGAATCAGAATTCAAAGCAACTTTTGCACATAACCGGCGCAAAGCGCAGGAAAAGACGCGCTTGCAAATCGCGATTGGTTGTTGGTTTTGATTCTCATTGGTTGAGAAAGTGGCGCGAGTTGTGCTGGCCAATCACAGTGAAAAGCAATGTAAAACCAAAGCAAAACGCAATTCACTTTCGATGCTCAATTGAAAACCGCTCTAATTGATCTGTAAACGTAGGTATATGCTTCACGACTGTGCTAAAATGTAATTCTGGTTTACAAGCCCTGATTGATGCGATTTAAAGGGAACCTCCACTCTTACAACAAATTGACGCTAAATTCTAGGCAATAATTACTAGATTTCAAATTTTGTTTTAAATCATTGCCTATTTTCGCTTTTAAATTTCCCTGGCGCGGCCATTTTGGATTTGATGACATGTAATGGTTAACACAAAAGATTTTCAATAGCTGGAAACATTATACGTTATGAAATCCAAAATGGCCGATCCCGGAAAATTTGAAAGCGAAAGTAGGCGATAATGATATCGAGTTTTTTGTACACTTAAATGTTATATCCACGTTTCAAAACAAAATTTGCAAGCTGGTAATTATTTCCAACAATTTAGCGTGAATTTGTTGTAAGAGTGGAGGTTCCCTTTAAATCGAGTGTCACAAAACGACGATTAAATCACTAACTCTGGCTAGATGCAACAGACGGAAACAGCGTAATGAACCAATCAGAATTGTCCCTTGTGCTGGACAACGCCAGCGAGCATGTCCGATTGGTTTTGGTTTTGCTTCCGTCATAAGAAGTGGAAATTTATTCACTCACCGGCAGAAAAATTTCCGTCCAAATAAATATATTTCCCACCACCAAACTAAGGGAATCTTCAATATGTAAAATTGGAAAATGCGATTGTTCATTCATGCAAAAAAAGGCTACACTTTCAGTCTGCAGCGATCACATGTTGAAAACAAATTTCGAGCACAAAGCAGGTACAGTCGAACCTCTGCTTATGGACACTAACAAACCACGCTCCCACGATTTCTCCGCTGAAACGCTATATTTATAATCTCCTGCAGGCGGTCAGCTGTCGTAAACTGAAATTATGCGCAGTACCAAGGGTATCCACTTAAAGGGGCCGCGGCGGTATCATGGGAATTATCCCTGATATTTTGATCAAATTTTTGCTAAATAAATTTTCAATTATTTTGTATTCATGAATTGCTTCTGGATTACTAGTGAGATCAATTAAAATCAAGTAAATTTTAAAAGAAAAACTAGCCACACTAAGTCAGATTACCAAGTTCATCTAAGATTCAAGGGGAAAACTTGAAAACGACGTTTTCAAGTTGGCATTCATTTTCATCTTGGTCAAGCGTGTCCAAGAACACTGACTTGGAATATTTTCCGTGAGCTAAAATAAGCCGTTCGGAAGAAAAATTGGCCATTTTCATTTGCCATCAGTAAACACGTCTCCTTTGCTTTCCAGATTTTTAGTAACAATCCATGATACTGCCCATATGAGGTGATGTTACATGAGCCGATTTTTAATCCATGTCACACGACACAACTTTTGACGCAACGCGGCTATACGAGACTTTAACGTAACATTGTCCATTGAGCCCAGGATCCTGCTCGACAAATATGGCGGACAATGAGTGTATTCTAGTGCATTCTGGGACGGTGTTACGTTATACGCTCCAGCTCAACCAAAATTAGGGCAACAACTAATGTTAAACCTGCAACATATTGCCGCAACGAAATGTTGCGTTAAAAATTGGCTTGGGTAACATCACCTTTACGGGAGATTTGACTCTATATAAAGAAAGTTCAACAGAGTTTAGCCCATCTTTTTTTTATTATCCCACGATCAACATCATTAAAAGACAAATTGTGGCTAGCTACGTGTGAAACCAGGATTTTACTATTTTGCCCCATCCTCTCAAAACAGTAATACTATGGTTTCACAACCCCTCGACTTTCCCCCTTATTCCTCCCGGGCAATAATTTTTCATATCTTATGATAGTACCAGTCCTATAATATATATAAACACGCTATACTAAAAAAAAAACTTTGAAAAATTGCTTGCAATTTTGTACAATTTCGTGAATTCGTTTCATTTAGCCTGTCGACTAACTGGTAATGAAGAAGTTGTTAATTAAACAAACACAAAAAAAAATCCTCACTTGACTCCTAAAAAAGAAACTTTGAAAAATTGCTTGCAGTTTTGTACAATTTCGTGAATTCGTTTCAGTTAGCCTGTCGACTAACTTGTAATGAAGAAGTTAATTAAACAAACAAAAAATTCATGACTTGACTCCTAAACGAGATCAATGAGACAAATTTAAACGCAGGAAGAAGAACAAGGTTTTATGCTGATGTCTATTCTTCATCCAACAATGTCTTTTTCATCATTTCCACCAAAGAATTTCCAGTCGGATCAGCGAGTTTGGCCTTCACTTCTTCTGGTTTGTACCTCTCATTTGTTTGATATCGTAGATTAGATTCCTCACTGAGTATGATGCTTTTCACAATTTCTGCGATCTCGTATGAAGTTTGCACGGCGTTGATGAAGTTCTGCCGAAACCTGCCTGCAAACCTCCCAAACAGCTCCTGAGTCTTTTGGTCAGCGGGCAGCATGTCGAAATTCATAGCCCACTTGCTGGAATTTTGTAACGCGGCCGTCTCCACTGGGCCGTCCTCGAGTATTGTACACCTATGAAACAGAGAAAATTGGGTGCGCTTGAATACCTTGTTGGGCATCGTTTCGAGTTGAAAGAACAACGTCCAACATCTTCAAACGCACTAAACATATTGTTCCAACAATGTTGGATGTTGTTGGCCAACAATGGCGTTGTTGTTGGCTCAGCAATGTTGGATGTTGTTGGCCCAACAATGTTGGATGTTCGCGCAACAATGTTGGATGTTGTTGGCCAACAATGGTAGATGTTTTCCGCCAACATTGTTGGGTGTTGTTGGCCCAACAACGTTGGATGTTGTTGGCCAACAATGTGGGATGTTGGCCCAGCAATGTTGGATGTTGTTGGTCAACTGGATGTTGGTCAACAATGTTGGATGTTGTTTGCCAACAATGGTGGATGTTTTTCGCCACCACGGTTGGGGTTGTTGGCCCAACAACGTTGGATGTTGTTGGTCAACAATGTGGGATGTTGTTGGCCAACAATGTGGGATGTTGTTGGCTCAACAACGTTGGATGTTGTTGGCCAACAATGTGGGATGTTGTTGCCTCAACAATGTTGGATATTGTTGGACCAACAATGTTGGATTTTGTTGTCCAACAATGTTGGATGTTGTTTGCCAACAATGTTGGATGTTGTTTTCCAACAATGGTGGATGTTTTTCGCCAACGCTGTTGGATGTTGTTGGCCAACAATGTGAAATGTTGTTGGCTCAGCAATGTTGGATGTTGTTGGCCACCAATGTTGGATTTTTTCGCCAACACTGTTGGGTATTCAAATGAAGAATGATCCTCGCAGTTGTGAACGCAATTTATGCAATTGCGAAAAGAAGCCTGAAAAAAAAAATTCACGACTTCAACGGGGTTTGAACCCGTGACCTCGCGATTTACCGGTGCGATGCTCTAACCAACTGAGCTATGAAGCCACTGACATTGGGAGCAGGTCAATTGTGGGTTCATACGTTCCCGTGAAAGAAATAAGTGTGAATGATATATGAAATGAATCATATATGAACTGCGGAAATGAAATCAAATGAAGAATGATCCTCGCAGAAAAGAGATCCTCGCGAAAGAAGCCTGAAAAAAAAAATTCAGGACTTCAACGGGGTTTGAACCCGTTGGGTGTTGGGTGTTGGGTGTTGTTGACCCAACAACGTTGGATGTTGTTGGCCAACAATGTGGGATGTTGTTGGCTCAACAATGATGGATGTTGTTGGCCAACAATGTTGGATGTTGTTGGACCAACAATGTTGGATTTTGTTGTCCAACAATGTTGGATGTTGTTGGCCCAACAATGTTGGATGTTGTTCGCGCAACAATGTTGGATGTTGTTTGCCAACAATGGTGGATGTTTTTCGCCACCACTGTTGGGGTTGTTGGCCCAACAACGTTGGATGTTGTTGGCCAACAATGTGGGATGTTGTTGGCCAACAATGTGGGATGTTGTTGGCTCAACAACGTTGGATGTTGTTGGCCAACAATATGGGATGTTGTTGCCTCAACAATGTTGGATATTGTTGGACCAACAATGTTGGATGTTGTTGGCCCAACAATGTTGGATGTTGTTCGCGCAACAATGTTGGATGTTGTTGGCCAACAATGTTGGATCTTGTTTGCCAACAATGGTGGATGTTTTTCGCCAACACTGTTGGGTGTTGTTGGCACAACAACGTTGAATGTTGTTGGCCAACAATGTGGGATGTTGTTGGCTCAATAACGTTGGATGTTGTTGGCCAACAATGTGAGATGTTGTTGGCTCAACAATGTTGGACGTTGTTGGCCAACAATGTTGGGTGTTGTTGGCCCCACAATGTTCGATGTTGTTGCCCAACAATGCTGGGTGTTGTTGCCCAACAATGTTGGATGTTGTTGCCAACAATGTTGGGTGTTGTTGGCGCGTTTGGATGGGTCGTTAGCGATCTTGTACAGCATGGGCAACAGCACCACTGAAAAGTGTCCGCAAGTCTAATTTCTGGTGGCTCTTTTTCTATTTTATCAACTTTACCTGATATTAAAATGAAGCAGAGTTGGAGCCATGGCTTCTGTGAGCCCCTCCAAAGCGAACTTCGATGAACAATACAGCGCATTGAAGGGTACCCCAACAATTCCAAGATGGCTGCTGTTGTTGATGATATGCCCGCTCTCTCTCGCTTTCATGACTGGCAGCACGGCTTGGATTAATCTCATTGCGCCGAAGAAGTTTATCTCGAACATCTCCTTGGCCATGCTTAGAGGTGTGCATTCTAGTACTGACCACAACCCTATACCGGCATTGTTAACTGTGAAATGGAAATCAATCAGTCTTGCAATCAATGAACAATTCAACCAATCAAGTGATCGTTCGTTCTCGCTCTCACGCATTCATGCACTTATCCACTCCAGCACCATCGTTTATTAATTCAGTTTGGGAAGTTTGGAATCGTTGTATACATTTGTAACCCTACGAAGCACTCACGAATCGAACAAAGTGTCATATTAAAGCGAATTGAAAAAGAAAGATGGAGAAACCATAAAGGCAGGATATGGGATATTTTTTCTTCGTAGCGTCGTCATTCTTCGCCTCTTAGCAAAGAAATGGTACAACAACAGGTTTCAAGTAGCCTATACTCATGCGCACACATTAGACGCGAGCATAAATTTGCACTGCACAATGTAACCCGAAACGAAAAACGGAGGCAAAAACCTTAACTCATGCGCTCAATACAGATGAGTAATAAGAAACTTTGAGCATCTACAGATTCGTACCATACTGATAAAAAGGGTAACTTTCCACACCTTTGCTGAAGCGAAACTCGTCCATGAAAACTCAATGCAATTTCAAAAAACTAACTCGTTGAGCAGTTTAACCAAAACCAAAGCAATCACTCCAGCTAACCACAAGAGACCGAAACAGTGTAATGAGCCAATCAGAATTCGAAGTATTTACATGTAGCTGACGCAAAGCGCGGGAAAATGTTCCAGCTAATCACAAGAGAAAATGCTCCCGTTAATCACAAGAGACCGAAACAGTGCAATGAGCCAATCAGAATTCGAAGTATTTACATGTAGCTGACTCAAAGCGCGGGAAAATGCGCGCGTGCAAGTCGCGATTGGTTTTGGTTTTGCTTCTCATTGGTTAAGAAAGTGGCGCGAGTTTTGCTGGCTAATCACAGAGCGAAGCAATGCAAAACCAAAGCAAACACAATTCACTTTCGGTACTCAATTGAAACCGCTCTTTATAGAAATACCATGCAAAATGGTTGACAGGTCCCCAAATCAAAACTCATTTTCTCACCTGTTTTTCTGTTTATAGTCGAAAAGTTTTATATCGCTCGAGGGGTTATTAATATTCCGTGGAGAGGGGAGGGAGTGGGGAGGGTCTGTCCCGTTGTATTGTTGTCTTGAGCATCAGTTTTCCAACTACAAACGTTTTTTGGGTTAGTTATCTATATATTTTTCCTTATCAGGGATATGAAGATGCCGCATAGTGTGTCACCCTTTTATGCAGGTGTTTTCACTCATAGCGGAGCTCCGCCAAGCGGAGACCCATGGTTAAGAAAATATGGTAACCCATCTCTACTCGAGAAAATTTGGTTTTGGGCACCGTACGTAGGTCGTACGTCGTACGTCGTACGTTCGTACGTCGCTTCCATGTATGCGATGTGAAATGTCGGCCATACCCCGACTGACAGGCTAGTTTACAGCGCACATCTTTGATACAGGACATCCATATTACGGCCAATTGACACCTGCCCAAACAAGTATTACGATGACAGTATTACGTGACCATATCGTGGGCTCAAGTTAAGACTTCATCGAGGTCAGCCATTTTTTTGAAGTTGACCGCTGACCAGGTACTTGTTTTCGATTGTATCGCAGGCTCAAGCCAGGTATGGGACACGCAAACCAAAACTAGGCTTAATTTTTGGCGCGCTTTCTGCGGCTCGAGATTTCACATTCAGTTGTTTTCATCATTTTAAGCAAAACAACTTCATCTTCTTCGAAGTTCAGTTTCTGTCTTTAAATTCGCGTTAAAGGCATAGAAATCAAGAACTACTTTAAAGATACTCCGTACGGTGAATTTTTAACTGATAAAATGGAACAGCCAAAGGTTTTTCTCAGAAATTCTTAAATTTTGGATCCACTTGTATGGCGCCCGGATTGTGTGGTTGAAAAACAAAATGATTTAACGCTTCAAGGGCTTGCTCACTTTACCGCGGCATCTTGCAGCTCACCATGAAAGCTCACTTAACAACTTAGATAGATAGATATAACTTTATTTAAGACTTTATTTAAGACATTAATTACTGGTCACCCAGTAGTTTTCACACAACTAACCGGCATTAATGGGAGGAACGAATAGCGCAACTTGGTGGAAGAAGTTCTTTCTTTGGACAAACCGTTTGCTATTTTTGTAGATGCGTGTTTTTACTATAGTGGATCGATGCGTATTTTCAAGTGGTAGAAAGCTCGACAACACAGGTAACTTAAATAAATTGAAGCTTAGCATTTGGTTAAATCGTTGTTACTTTCGTTCAGGGATGAAACTTGTATTTTTGTCTCGACTGGATATAAATAACAATCTACTCGTTTTGGACACAAAGAAGTAGCTAGTCAAATTGTTTGTTTGTTGTTTGGCAAGCGAACGAGTGTTTTCCTCCGCTTGGCTGACTACATGTTTTTCGACGTTTGTGTTTCTTCTGTTTAAGAACTGAAAGAAACGTTTGTACTTATGTTCTTAACACGAAATCGCAATGAGTCCTCGTAAAATTAAGGATTAGTATCACTTATGTTTTGCGCGATGAGGGCAATTTCAGCAACTTTCTGAAAACTGGCCCAAGTGATATCAATCCTTAATTTTACTCGGCCTCATGCGATTACCTATCCAAACTATCAGGATTGTTTTCCTTTTTCTCTTTTCTACGACATTTAAGCTTATGTCTAAGCTTAATTACTAAGAAATATGTAAACATTTTCATCCATCATCGTGTTTGTCAAGAATAACGTCAAGCATAACGTTTGGTGGCTAAACGCAAAACAATGTTTGACCAAATACGGGACCAAGTGAGTCCAAAAAATGATATTTGCGTATTATTGCTGAAATTTTCGACGTTACGCGGCTCATTTGGTTACTTTTACCGTTTGTGCACGATTTGTCTGTTGGGGTGGCTAAACGATCAAATATTTGTTCGTAATGCGAAATTTTGGATGAACATGTTTGATCAAGCATGGAAAGCCATTTAATGCACTATTGAGAGAGGTTCCAACGATGTTGGATGAATAATTTTATCGTTCCTTAATTGCTGAATTTGTTTTCGAACAAACACACGCTTCGACTGCATTGTTTTCCTGTAATGTTTTGAGGTTTTTGAACCTCGGTCAATTCCTGTTGACTGCTCTAAACATGAAATATTGGCGCAAGGAAAGCCATGCGGTTTTGTTCAATACGAGTAAAAAAATAATAATCGTAGAGCTCCGCTTTTAGCCTTGGCTATCTATATATCTATATATTATTTGCTAATTAAAAATCTGCCGCTAAATATTGATTTTATTTTGCTCCTTTCCCGTAATTTAATGTAAAGCTTGTGAGTGTTTTTGTTTTTTACTTTCAGTTTTGATTGGAAACGACTCGATTCCTTAACATTTATTACTTTCATTCTCCTTTGAACAAGGGAACATATTTGATAAGCTGTTTCCTGTGGGAATATTTATACCCCTAACAAAAACTTTTAAAAGACCATATGGCGGGATTAAAATCTAAATTGTGTCTATTCCGGAAAGTTAATTCAAACCAATCTCCCGGCGCTTTTCGTATTTTGTTTTTGGTTACTTGTTTGTTTGTTTGTTTGATTTTTTGTTTTTAAATATGCTACACAAGTTGGCTCCTGTTTGAGGAAGAAAATTCTAATCTGTTTCGATTCAGTAAACCTCAACCTCTGGCCGATACCACAGCAACCTTGGTATGTTTTTTTTCTGACCGAGTTGACAAAAAGTACTTGAGATTTTTCAGTAATTTCAGTTCAGCTCACAACTTTAGGAGTTTTTCTTCGACGTCCTCATACGTTTTTCATTTCCACTAAATACACGGTAAAATACTGACCTGCGCCGCATGAGCAGTAAATAACATAGGTCTGATATGATCATTATCCCCCGCCCAATGCTGCGAATTACAGTGAGCGTAAAACACTAGAAAAGAGCGTTAATTGAACTACGAATTAGAAACCTTATTCACCCTTTCTTAGTTATGAATCATGCTGATATATACGACGAGTTTTTGCGCGATTATTTAACTGAAAATTTTACGGCGTGAAACGCTGGTTCCAGGTGAAATGCATGAAGGTCCCGAATACCAGGATATATTATCATGTAAAACGAAGGTTAATCGTATGTAGGATCCCTTGCATAACAAAGACATTGTACAGGGAAAAAATAGCAATTTTAAACTCACACAACACATCAATTTTTCCCTCAGTATCCAGCACTTCATGCACCGCTTTGTTGACCGATTCATCACTGCACACATCCATCTGCTTGATAATCAACGTGTCTCCAAGATATTCCTTTCCTTCTTCCTCCAGTTGTCCTTTCTTCGCCAGATTTCTCATGGTGGCGTAAACCTTGAAGCGTTTCTCAGCATCTTTAGCGAGAAGCACTGCGGTGGCGAGGCCTATGCCGCTCGAACAACCGGAGATCAGAACGACTTGGAGAGCCATGTTAACTTTAGACACACAACTATAAATCAGAGCATTCACAGAAATAACAACAATGTTCAAAACCTTGGTGACAGCTAACTGATAAGACATACAACTACCGTAAATCAAATTTCAGTATGCAATTCAGTTTTTGTTAACGTTTCTGTCAACTTACACTGAATTGGCAGCTTTTTTAAAATAAATATTTAATCGCCACTTGTTTATTTTCAACCTCGTTGACCCTGGGAACGAGGTTGATTTGTTTTTTCCGCTGTTATTCTTTTAGGCCATTTCCGAATTACCTTTGGCCTCTTTTTCAAAGCGAGTCGTGGTGCTCATCATTTCATATGAAAATTAGTTTCCATTCACATGTAAATTAAACTCATTTTCATATGAATGGTTGTCCACCAGGCCTCGCTTTGAAAAGGAGGCCAAAGGTAATTCGGAAATGGCCTATTACAACGTGGCTTTGTATTCTTACAAGATATATATAATAATGTTCCGCCTATTTTTGTATGATAACTACCTCAAAATTTTAAAACATTTATCACTTTTAACTATTTTATAAGCTCAGCTGAAGTATGAGAATTATTTCCTAATTATCACGAGAATTGCCTCACAATTTTTAATGAATCAATGTCCACCCATAAATATAGTCAAAAATATTTCTTCCTGCTCACCATTATAGGATGAAATCCAAAGGGAACGAATACGCCCCTGCAACCTACATGTGCCATATGGAGGTTATTATGTTCCACATGCCACATGCTCTACATGTGCCACTTCTTCGTCTTCAGGGGAGTTAACACCTGAATGGTACGTATTTTTTGTCACCTTTTGACCTTTTCTCGTTATTATCTTCTCGAGATTTCATGCAATCCAAAAGAGCCATCATAGTTTGGTATTGCATAACCCCATAAATATCTCAGAATTTTTGGGTGATTTTTAGAGTGTTTATAAAGAAGGAGAAAAGGGGCGGGGGGGGGGGGGAGAGTGATTTGAGGGAAGATGAGAAAAATGCAAATTGTAAAGTGATTAAAAATTGAATGGACAAACACCAAACAGATCGTCCTCAACCTGACATACACCCGTGTTGTAGTGGACTGTCTAAGTGTTCGTGTATGGCTTATTTTCCCTATTTAATTTCTTCATCAGATCACTTCTTATTTCATCAACATCCAGGTATAACGCCCCCTTAAAACGCATCGAAATTTTCGTTCCTTTTTCTTAAACCCCTGCACACTCCAATTTTACAGCAGTAAAGCCTTGGCCAAACGGAACAAGTAGCCGAAAGTTGAAGTTGCCTACAGACTTGCATTGGGTGGACAAACGGACTTGCAAGTCGCAGAAAAAAACTATTTCAAGACTAATATATATATATATATATATATATATATATATATATATATATATTATATATATATATATATATATATATATATATCCTGTATTTCATTGGCTAAGAGGTTGCCATAAAAACGATTGGACGTCACTCAACTTGCGTTGACTTGAGCTGGGTGGCCAAACGGTGAAAAAATTGCGTCGACTTGCTTTCAAATTTGATCTCAACCAAAGTGAGCGCAAGTCAACGCAAGTGCACGCAAGTCCTGGCCCAACAGAGTCGCAAGTCGCAACATGCGACTACTCGCGAGACCGTTTGGCCAGGGCTTAAAGATTGTAAATTAAACCTTGATACGGTAATAATAAAGTACAATATCCCAATTACCATCAGGACATTTCCGTTTTCACCGATCTGGAAGTCACTGATTACGTAACTCAGTTATTACTGTTGGACACGAATGAGTCTGAGGCTACCTTAGCCGTTGACATCTCCACTGTAGTTTTTACCCGCCCAATGAGCGCATACCTGACTGACCTACTTTCATATTGCCAACACTTCCTGGCTGCACACCGACCACCTACTACCCACTCATTCCCTTTAATTGTCGTCCTGATCGACATGGATTTATATACACAGTTCCGCCATGATGGTCTCTTTAAATCCTACATCCTACCATTTTCAGACTAAAATCGGGGTCGGTATTTTTTCAATAAAAACTTGAAAAACAGAAAAAACCGTGAACGAATATCCTGCTTGCTTGTACGTTGGATCGCACAGGAAATCTAATCAACCAAAACTTGAAAAATACGATTAGAAATCCAAAGACTACTGCAAAGTTGATACATATCTAAACCTGAAGAAGGCTGGTTTGGCCAGCCGAAATATTGTTTTCAAATATATTACGTTGTATCAACCTTGCAACAGTCTTTGGCGGGACTTCTAATCGTCTTTTTTTCCATACCTGTTTTTCACTTGGTCACCGGGTCGTAGCCAGGCAAAAGTTATCATCGATCGAGGCAGTTTGTACAGAAAACACCTCTTTACTGAAATTCATTTATTATTTTTCAATGTACAACAATGTACATTGTACAGCCTCTTTACTTACGCCTCTGAGAAGAACTACACAGCCAGCTTATATTTTTTGCAAGACACACACAAATAAGGAAAAAAAGTGTATGACATTTTTGACCTAGACTATGAGCAATCTCTCTTTTTTATTAGTCCGTCGAACAAAACGCGCGAGACACCCAAATGACCACGCGCGACTGGCGCGATACGGGAAAGGCAGGAAAAAAGGGAGACACCCTTTTTTCTCCTCGGGCTGCCGCCCTCGTTTCTCGCGTGCATTCCCCTCACTAAATCTGAAGAAAAAGAGAGACTGCTCGCAGTCTAGTTAAGATCTGAAACGAAGCCGGAACTAAACCTTTACAGGGGGACTCGCGGGTAGGTGGATCCTTTTTTGTGGAGATGAACCGGAAGAGGTCGGTAGTAACGTCTACTATTGAACCAAGCTAAATATAAGGCTGTTGATGGAACAATAGTCGGACCGTAAAATCTTCCAAAAGGTGATCATAACGTCCATTCATTTCCAGCTATGACCAGCTATCGACCCGGAAAACTACTCCAGGTTTCAGCCGAGTCCCAAGAAAGTAAGCAGATGCCTTGTTGTAGGGGATCACCGGACTTGCAATAAACGAAACGTCTTTATTGTGAATTTGCGGGTGACGGGAATTGCAGAATTCTTTTTATATCTAACTGGATTTGCGAAAACGTGCTTAGCTATTAGAATTGAAGCCATTTGATCGGAATAAGGCCGGAACGCGTCCTTCTTGGGTTCGACAAGACGGAAAACATACCACAGGAAGAAAAGAAAATGAAAAATAGAGATAGTGAGGTAAATGGAAGAAGTATAAGAGAAAGAAAACTCTCTTAGTTTTTGTACTACTTTGGCGAAAAAAGAAAAAACTGCACGAGGAAGAGGTCTTCCAAGGGTAGAAGCGAGTAAGCGACAAGCGACATGGCTCCGAAAAAACAGGCGACAGTCTTCTCTCAACACCGACAGCCGACAGACATTGGCAGAAAAAGCGCGACACATTGCGACAGGGACAATTCGCTTTCCATTCCTCTTTGTTTTCTTTGATATCCTAGCATGAGAAGTAGGATTTTCGAAACTTGATTTGACACACATCGCAAGCGATTGAGATCCAAACGACTCATTTTTGTCACAGTTTGAATATCGAGAGGTACTGGATCGACTACTGGATTAAAATTTAATGCGCACGCGCACAATCGATGGCCACAAGGAAAATGGCGGAAAGTGGTGGGTATTTGAAGTTTCATTAGTTAAGAGCGCAAATCTCTGTCTGGCACTGCTTTTGCCAACGTGGTAACTAACTTGGGTTGCTTCCTCTCTAGTGCCTTCCTCTGTTACCGCTGAAAATGAAGATTCTGTAGGTAAGTAAAGAAGAAGCGTCCAACTTTGCACGTTCCTAGATTTATAATTAGACTAACCGCATCACAACACTCCATGGTACAGTACATCTTGTCATTTTGCCAAACTTGAATTTGCCTTTGTCTTGTTTGAAATAAATTGCTTTTACGGATAGGTTTATCCAGTCCGCTTTTGTCTAATATTTTTTTATCTTCACCTTGAAGGAACAAGCGGTTCTGTACAAATCCTAGCTCCGCCGAAGTTTACGTTACGACAAGACACATCGGGGAGAGTGACGGTACGCTTAAATATTCCCTATGTTTACGGTCTTGTTGCAGTTGTTTTTTGTTTGAAATTTTAATCATAAACTTGTGATTGGTGTGGCTTTGTTTTTTTTTCTGGAAACAAGATGGACTTCTGTTCGTTTTTAAATCAATTGCAAGAATGTTCCTTCCTGCATTCCTTGATCGAAGTGTTATTTAATTTAAATTGACACTAATTACGTTTGGTGAAATCGACACCGAAGTTCATTTATTTTGTACGACTTGGTACGTGCTGTAAACGTTGTTCTGTTTTTGCCCTATAAAGGCATAATTCGTATGTAAACAAGGAGCATTTGTATTGTTTATCTCTGTGTTTTTACTTTTGTGGTTGCTCAAGATGCATGAAAGACGACAGGCACTTGACTACCTGTCTTTATGCAGACAGACTATTAAAAGGGTTGTTAAAATTAGTGTTATCTTGCCATTACAACATTTTTTCTCTTAAGAACTTTGGTGTTTGGAAACTTTGTACTGAGTTTTAAACATATATAAAATTCAGTATAGTCGATGTATGTGTATAAACACATACATTGTACATTTTATACCTGCCAACTTTTTCTGAGTCAAATGCATGATATTTACCTCACCTCTTGACCAGTAATTGCTGAAGACATTCTGGCTACTTCAGCCCAATGTCTGAACAAATGCTACCGAAAAGGTGCGAAGATGTTCAGACTGCTTTTGAACACTTTTGAGGTAACTTCTGAAGCTAGTTTGAGCTCATTTCCAGTTCCTCAGATGCAATCTGAAATGCAACTTTTTAGCCCATTCTCATTCAGAAAGGACTCAAATTCAGCATTAAGTGCCATTTATTGAAAGTGTTGTTTTTTGGGAAATTGAATTGTTTTTTGTTGTTAATGTGTTAAAGAAAGCATCATCTGGATTTGTGAGTCAGGTGTGAGAATCTGACCTTGATGTGTGAGATTGATGTCTTTGATCCACAGACGTAAGACTTGCGCATAATGCCAGGTATAACATTATTTTATTCAGAGAGAAAGAAATGTTGTGAATGCTCTGCCAAGTCTAAACTTGAAGGGCTAAATCATCTTTTGAAATCCATAACTAAATGTGATTTTTGCATTTTGAGAATTTGATATTTTTCTGACAGTCTGGAACCCAAAAGCTAAAATAATTTGTTGGGGTTTTGCTTTATTCGATTACTCTCTAAAGTTACAGAGCATTTTCAAATTCGCTGGAAAAAATATTGAGCAACTGCATGGAAATGGCTCTCAGTGAAAAATGTTTTTGGATTATCTAATTCCTCAATATGTTTTTGCCTACGATAAGTTAATCTAGCGACTGTCCAAATTTGATCCAAATCGAACAAATCGCCCTTGGGTTGTACTGTATTAACTCTTGAAAGTGTCCCCTACAAGACAAAAATAAACTTAGCGAAAACAGCACTTGAAAAAATCTTAACTACACAAACAAACGCTGCTCCCAAACACCTCTGTCGATGATCAGCCAATCAATTATTTATGCTAACTTTTCTTCTGGTCACCTACTGTAGAAATTTTCCATGTAATTTTATCTCCAGGCAAGCACTTGTGCTCCAACCAGTTCTCTTGTTTATTATTCTGTTGCATATTCTCTGGCTTTGACTTAAGTTTACTTGCCCCTTTGTCATAGCGGAAAAACTAAAAGCACACAACCTTCATTTAAAAGCAAAGCAACTTTTTTTGTATCCAATATTTCCTGTGCAAATTGTCCCAGTTGGCTGCACTCGCATTAACATACTGTCAATGTTTACATCTGATGCAAATATGATATCCCAATTTCTTGGTGACTATTTAGTCGTTTTGAATTATATAATAAGGTGAATAATTTGCGCGTTGTGATTGGTTCTTAGCTATGATCTATTAGAGGACAGATGCACAGATTACGTCATCACGACCTACTTTTTTCCAGAAATGTGGAAATAAACAAGTTTTTCGCTTGCATTTTGTTTCTTTATTATAGAAAACAAATAGATTCCATGTTGCCATGCGTCTGTTCAGTAATAGATCACAGAAGACGTCAAAATGTGGTAAAAACACCAGTGACACACTCCCCTGTGGGTCATGTGCCACTTCTTTGTTTTTACCACATTTTGACATCATCTGTGATCTATTACTGAACAGGTGCATGGCAACATGGAATCTATTTGTTAATTACACTGTATGGTTTTTTTTGCTTGAAAGATCACAGTAAAAGTTCATTTTTATGGGAAAAAAATGAAAATCGAAAATTTTATACCCTGAACGTACATGGTAATGCTAAGCAATTTTAATAGTGTAATTGCCCAGTTAGTTAGTGATTATGACCATTGTATCTGAGGGTTTTGTACAGTTTGTATAGTTTATATAATTAGCTCCTTCAGATTTGACTTTCTGCAGCAACAGTTGAAGACAAAAGACTCCCAGTTTAGTTACTTGTCTTATTTGGAAGTTATTTACTCAGTCTTGTACATTGTAAACCATGTTATCATTAATCTTAAGCAAGTAAAATAATATTGGTCTAAAAAATGTTGCCAGTTTTCTGGTATGTTACAACAAGATTTTTATTGAGTGTCTTTGAAAAGTTTGTATATCACCGTTTTAATTTTTTTTTCTCTAGAACACCGAACATGACGTAGAGAAGCCAGTGGTCACAAATGAGGAATTACATTCAAGTGGATTATCAGTGAAGGTAAGGAAGAATTATGACCTAAATGTGAAAGGCAATCTAATCTGTATCTTCAGTTTTAGATTAAAGAGAAAATTGTGCAAAAGGTTCTTTAAAATTAATTTGTGGTTGACATCCATGTTAGTTCACTGTAGAAAGGTACTCTAATTTTGAGAAGGGTCCTTAAGGTCAAATGTTGACTTGATCCATGGACAGAAAATGACAATGAGAAGAAATAACAACTGCCTGAAGGTTAGATGTTGTGAGTATAGATAATAAAGTTTGAGATAGCAGGATTCCACTGAGAGCCATACTGAACTTAGCAGAGATTCTATCCCCAAATCTCATCATCATCATCATTATCAATTCTCATCCACACCAAGTGGCGCATATGGCCTCCTAAAAGGTTTCTGTGACCATCAAAGGCTAGAGACAGGTGGTCAGCTCATCACCCGGCCTCCACCCAGCCCTGAGATGACCACCCACAGCACCAGGACTAAGTCAGGGGCACCCAATGATGAGTTTCAGATGGTAGATATCTGCTTGGTGGAGGGTAGTTTGCCTGAGGCTTTCAGCGCCGATTAAAGATTGCACTCGGGTTTTTGTAACTGAAACGTGGCCTAAAAGATTCACAATGGGGAAATCATATTGCTCCAGAGGCTTTCAGAAAGGTCGTATTTGCTGTTTTTTGCAGTAAAGAACATCAACTGGCATTTTCAGAAAAGAAAATAGTTCCTTAGAAAGTTTGTGGAAAGTTTATTTCAGCTAACATTTTCTTTAAGGAAGATTTTGTTACCTAACATTTTTGGGCAATTAAATTTCAGCTAAGAAATCTGAATAGATCAAATTCTTCTAGCTAATGAAATCATCGCTTAAAACAATCTTCAAACACCATGAGGTTCTTAAAAATGACTTTCTGCCTCTTTTGGTTGATTTGGCTTGTTGGGTGCCCCCGCTAAGTTCCTTACTCGTTTTGATCAGCGTGTGGGTTCTTTTACGTCCTCTACAAGTTTTGCGTGTGGACGGGTGGTGGGTGGTGTGGCAGATAGCCCCAAATGTGCAAACCTGAAATTTGTTCTTGTCATTGCAGCGATGTGCTAAACGGGAGGAAAAAGATGATGATGATGATGATGATGCCGATGCCGATGATTCTGAACCAGAGGAAGGTAATCTAATTTGCAAGAATATCACAAGAATATCACTTATTTTTTCTTAGGAAATTACCAGCGGGTAGGGATTGGTATAGTTAGTTTTAATATTCATGGTGTGGGTTGGGTTGGGTGGGGTGATACACCTTGTAGGGGACTTAATGTTCTGTTGTGTTGTCACCTGCCATTGTTGGCAAATTGATTAACCCATTGGCACCTGTGCCGGCCAAAACCGGCCATAAAAAACTCTCATGCTTCAAAACATTGCAACTTTCTCAATCGCACGAATATTGCCTTAACTGTTAGTTGTGAGCACGAAATGGAATGTCCTTTAAATTTGGATATCCAATAAACGCAAGAAACATAGCGATTTTTACCAAATATGGCCTTTTGAGTTTGGACAAGAATGAAACTGACCATTTTTAACGTCAAAGAGAAACGACGAAAATGCCCCATTTTGCCTTCATGTTTTTTAAGGAAATCATTGTCGAAAAACCAAACTTTAACCATCATAACGAAATTCAGTCCTTGTTCTAGCTTAGAAATGAGTTTTTTTGTTCATATTCTTCTCCCGAGCATAGATACAGCCTTTTGTTCCAGTGCATTCAGGCCTTCCCGACATTTTCAACATCTGGAGTGCATTGCATGCTGGGAACTAACGAGAATTTTTGACAGCGCCCGTTCCTTCCCCCAATTCTTTCACATATAAACTAAGTCTACAGCCACTCCGACCTACAGCCAAAATTTCCTGCTTGTGGTCATCTTCAGTGCTCACAAATTCCAAAATATGCGGCGGTAGGTCGAGAAATTCATCAGTAGTCAAGTCCCAAAGGTACTAAGTGTCCGACCGGCCAAATTCCCAGTTTGTCAAGTAACAAGCCAAATTCGACAACAAAGTACATCACCTTGCTCGATTCTTTGAGAAAGTGGACTCTTAGCTACCGTCATGCTTAATGATGCTCATCAGGCAGCCGCTAAAGATGAAAAATGGCTGTAAACTTAGCAAAAATCGCAAGCAAACCGAACTTGGGCCATTGTTGTTGCTTCACGGATAAAAAATAGCTACGTCAAAATGACGTTTTCAGAAACCTTGAGCCTCCAGTGGCTTAGGACAGCACCACTTTTCCCTGGTAGTTTCAAATAAGGAGTCACAAATTGCTATTCATCGTTTATAGGTGGAAAATCACTCCGAAAACGTAAAAACAGCCGGTAGTTGAATGGGTTAAACAAATAAAATAAAATAAATAAAATATTACTTTGAATTTTATGCAGATTTGATACAATTTGCCTTCCTTGACCTCTAATTAAGGGTCATAACTATTTTTGAAAAGAGTTCCCTCCACCACTCATTGCCAAACTTAGACTGATTTGTTGGCGCTTTGTTAAAGTTGACTTACTTGCATTTTGACCACATTCAGAAATCAAGCAATGCTATTTTTTTTGATAGGATAGAATTCATTTACAAGCCAAGAGTCTGATTCTTGTTGTTATGAACATAATCCCGTGTCCTTACCCTAAAAGAGTGAGAAATTTTAGTCTTGTGTCAATTTGTTGTTTTGTTTCTTGTGCAGCAATTTGTTCATCTCCTGTGAAGAAGGTGGCAAAGCTTGAAGAGAAAAATAATGAAGGTAAGTGATGAAGCTGGCTACTTTTGACTGTATGGACATAGGCCAAGATTGGAAAGGTTTCACTGTACTCCTGTTAACTCTTGTATGCAATTTAGGGAGTTTAAGAAATGAGAATGTGACGGCAATGAAAATGTCATCTCAAAATACATCTTATCATTATTGTTGCACATGTTGGC
>JAEMWC010000029.1:655000-662500 GCA_016490735.1 Pachyseris speciosa
CTGAAAAAAATCTTAATAGTACATCCTTTTCAGGGGAATTACCTTAATTTAGAAATATGTTCTTTGGGCTTATGACCGGTCTGTTGTAATGCAAATGCATTAAAGTCAACAAACGACAGAGCGAAAATTGGCAAAAGCGGTAGCGCGTAATATCGTAATCTAATCACGCTGAAGTTAAGCTTATTCTAGTTTGTTTACTTCGTAAATAAGCTTTTACCTGGCCTAAATGCTGCCCCAGAAAGAAGCTACATCGGTTGCTGTCAACAGCATCAGTACGCTTTACCGAACCTAGCCGTTCGAAACAAAGAAAGCCAATGTTTACATGTCTTTGTCAGCAACGCGAAAGCCTTCTGCGTTCAAGTTACATAATATTTACACTGTTTATAGCAGTTTTGTCAACGATAAACCAATGATTCAACACAAATATATAGTTATAGCTTAAAGCTGGTCTTTTGCAAAGCAAATCTAAGGGAACAAAGTCAGAACGACGGAAATGAAATCGGTTCTTTCCGGAACAGCGAGCCGGTCTTCTAAGGCGGTAGAGCGATAAGATCATTAATCTTTAATCTTTAATCTTTAATCGTTATTTATACACGGTAAAAATTCATCAGGTATCCTACATACATACATCCATACATACAAAAAACCTAAAAAGCTAAAAATCTAATCCTAATATTACCTAACTTACATCAATATACTACTTATAAACCTGTTTTCCATGAATGCCGTGTGTTTAAAAATTAAGATATAAAAGTCGTTTAAATTGATTTAATGAATCAGATTCTCTAATGTTACAGGGTAAGCTGTTCCAGAGGGTTGCGCCGCTGTAACTAAAACTATTTTTCATGTAATTAGTTCTCGGAAAGGGGACAACAAGTTTTTTAACCGAGTCCCTCAGAGCATAGTTTGGTTCCATTCGCGATGAAAATTTAGATGTCAGATATTCAGGAACCCGGCAGACCGTTTAAAGACTTGAAAACCATTTGGGCTTTCTGAATTTGACGTTGAGATTGCAAGTTTTTCCAGCCGAGTTTGTGAAACAAGGAATCGACATCAGCGTCATAGCTCGATGAAGTTATTACTCGTTCAGCCCGGTTTTGTAGTTTTTGTAGCTTATTAGATAATGTTTTGCCACAATTACCCCAGACTGGGCTGCAGTAATTAAAGTGAGACTGAACTAGTGAGTTGTATATGCTGAGTAGGGTGGATTGAGGCACAAGTGGCTTAACTCGCTTTATGGCTCCGATTGTGGAAGCGATCTTTTTACACAGTTTATCAATGTGGGAGTTCCACGTTAGACATTCATCGATATATATTCCAAGTGATTTCACAGAGGAAACTTGTTCAATCGGAACATTGTCAATGGAGAGTTCGAGTGTATCGGATAAAGTATTTAATCTTTGCCTGGAGCTGATCAACATAAATTCAGTTTTTGTAGCGTTCAGGGTAAGTGTTAGACACAAGCCATTTGCTTAGATTTTCAAGGTCGTGAGATAGACTAGACTGAATTAGATGTAAATCTGAACCAGCATAAGTAATGTGCGTGTCATCAGCATACATTCTAGGTACGGTGAACGATAGACAGTTAGGCAAATCGTTAATATAAATTAGAAATTGAGCTGATTTTAGTTAGCTTACCTCCTAAATTGTCGTTTACCAAGCCTAATTGTAGCCTCCCACGCAGTCGTTTTTAGGGGACTCGTATTTCACCTCCTTCCCACTAACGCCTGCTTACCCGAAGCCAACATTCCTTTCCCGCCGCTTAGCCAATCACATTTTACCTACTAAATTGTGGAAGGTTGACCTTGACCTCACGACGCTTTTCACGGGATAGCTGCGGAGACAGAGCTTGAGCGAGCTCTGATCACCGTGTGCTCTACGTTCAAAATTTCTTTTTTAAATGTTTATCAATTGACTTGAATTTAAGATTTTGTGAGAGGAAATAGCGATAATATTTTCGTCAATATGCCGATTAGCTACGGAAAGTCGCTTATTTATCAAGCAAGCTTCGCCTTCAATCTTCGATATCCTCGCCGCTGGTCATGTTGTAGCCGTTGTGTCACCTCTCGTAAATTTGATGAAGGGCCAAGTCAATTATTTAAGAAATACTGGCGTATCTTCGGTTAGTCTAAGTGATTTGGAGGAAAGAAACTTTGTCATCGGTAGACCATAGCGCGCAGTGGATCAGCGAGCGAGCTTCTAAGTACTAAACTGCATAATTTTACCGTTCGCTTCTTGTGAACTGAAGAAAAAAGTACGAATTGGCGCAGTCTATGTCGTCGGCGTTTGATAAGTTCTGACCGCTTCTCCAGGACATTTTGGGGTCGCTGTGTGGGCGAATTTCATCTGATTTAATGTTAATGCAAGACCATGAGAGATCGAGCTTTCTTGTTGTACCATGTGTGATAATCCGGTGGATAATTTCACGTCGGTTTACTCTATGTTTGATCGATTGAGGAAATGCTTCATATTTCAGGGGCACCCAACGAGCCAAATCAACCAAAAGCTGTAGAAAGGCATTTTTAAGTACCTTGTGGTGTTTGAAGTCTGTTTAAAGTGATGTTTTCATAAGCTAGAAAAAGTTCATCTGTTCGGATTCCCTAGCTGAAAGTTTAATTGCCCGAAAATGTTAGGGAACAAAATCTTCCTTTGAGAAAATGCAAGCTGAAATGAACTTTCTACGAGCTTTCTAGGGAACTATTTTCTTTCCGAAAATGCTAGCTGACGTTTTTGACTGCCAAAAACAGCAATTACGACCCTTCCGAAAACCTCAGGGGCTATGATTTCCCAATTACGAATATTTCAGGCCACGTTTTAGTTACGAAAATCCGAGTGCACTCTTCAATCGACGCCGAAAACCCAAGGCGAATTACCCTCCACCGAACAGATATCTACCGAAACTTGTCGTTGGGTGCCCCTGATATTTCCAACTTGGTCGCGTCTATATTCTTATTCGCTTTTTCAGATTTTGAAAGTCTCTTGTAACACATCGCATTGCTCAAAAGCAAATCGGCTCCAGCGCTTTGATACGTTTACAAATTCGCGAGAGAAAGAAGCACGCATAAGGATTAATTTTACTTGTCATCGCTAGACAGTTGCTCGATCGTGATTGGCTAGGATGCCCGCACGTCAAACAATGGGAAAGGAATGTTGGCTTCGGGTAAGCAGGCGTTTGTGGGGAGGAGGAGGTTAACCCATTGGCACCCGTGCCGGCCAAAACCGGCCGTAAAAAACTCCCATGCTTCAAAACATTGCAACTTTCTCAATCGCACGAATATTGCCTTAACTGTTAGTTGTGAGCACGAAATGGAATGCCCTTTAAATTTGGATATCCAATAAATGCAAGAAACGTAGCGATTTTTACCAAATATGGCCTTTTGAGTTTGGACAAGAACGAAACTGACCGTTTTTAACGTCAAAGAGAAACGACAAAAATGCCCCTTTTTGCCTTCATGTTTTTTAAGGAATCATCGCCGAACAACCAAACTTCAACCATCATAACTAAATTCAGTCCTTTTTCTAGCTTAGAAATGACTTTTTTTGTTCATATTCTTCTCCCGAGCGTAGATACAGCCTTTTGTTCCAGTGCATTCGGGCCTTTCCGCCATTTTCAACATCTAGACCACATTGCATGCTGGGAAATGACGAGAATTTTTGACAGCACCCGTCCCTTCTCCCAATTTTTTCACATATAAACTAAGTCTACAGCCACTCCGACCTACCGCCAAAAATTCCTGCTTGTGGTCATCTTCAGTACTCAGAAATCCAAAATATGTGGCGGTAGGTCGAGAAATTCATCAATAGTCGAGTCCCAAAGGTACTAAGTGTTCGACCGGCCAAATTCCCAGTTCGTCGAGTAACAAGCCAAATTCAACAACAAAGTACATCACCTTGCTCGATTCTTTGAGAAAGTGGACTCTTAGCTACCGTCACGCTTAATGATGCTCATCAGGCAGCCGCTAAAGATGAAAAATGGCTGTAAATTTAGCAGAAATCGCAAGCAAACCCAACTTGGGCCATTGTTGTCGCTTCACGGATAAAAAATAGCTACGTCAAAATGACGTTTTCAGAAACCTTGAGCCTCCGGTGGCTTAGGACAGCACCACTTTTCCCTGGTAGTTCAAATAAAGAGTCACGAATTGCTATTCATCGTGTATAGGTGGAAAATCACTCCGAAAATGTAAAAACAGCCGGTAGTCAATGGGTTAAATACGAGTCCCCTAAAAACGACTGCGTGGGAGGCTAGCCTAATGCTACACCAGATAGAAATTACAAAGACATCGAACCATTGTTTCGAGTCCGTCGAGATTTCTGCGTGCAAGGATGCGGTCTCCTTTAAGAACGTTACTTTTTCAAATCCTCCTCTTTTACATCACAACATAGTGCACATAGTTTATCAATTCCTGAAATTCCTATCCCGGAATGCCTTCTTATTTAAAAAAAATCGAAGTTAATTGATTCAAATCAAATCAAAGTTTATGAGGAGGGATGGTCGTCGTCCGAAAGGCGACGATTCTGTGGCCCAGCTTTCCGAGCGAGCCACCAAGTAAAGTACAGGTCCTGCTGTGTTTTGGCGACATTTAAGTGGTGTCGGCGCGAGGATTTAAGGTAATACATGTCTTCTTTATGGTGTTAAGAACTAACGAACAAAAAATATACAAAGGCACGCAAACGCTTTAAAAATCTCTATCATCAAAACTAAGGAGAGGAGAAAAAAAAGGAAACAGAAATAAAATCGACGCAGCGAGATTCGATCATCCGACCTGCTATATCCGTGGAAATATGCGAGTGCCGTGTGCTAAGAAAACCGCGCACTTTGCTGGACGCGCCTTTCGTTCCGCATCCTTGCACTTAGATATCTCGACGGATTCGAAACAGTGGTTCGATGTCTTTGTAACTTCTATCTGGTGTAGCATTTAGGCTTGGTAAACGACAATTTAGGAAGTAAGCTAACTAAAATCAGCTCAATTTGATGAATGATCTTATCGCTCTACCGCCTTAGAAGACCGGCTGAAAGAACCGACTTCGTTTCCGTCGTTCTGACTTTGTTCCCTTAGATTTGCTTTGCAAAAGACCAGCTTTAAGCTATATATAACTATATATTTGTGTTGAATCATTGGTTTATCGTTGGCAAAACCGCTATAAACAGTGTAAATATTATGTAACTTGAACGCAGAAGGCTTTCGCGTTGCTGACAAAGACATGTAAACATTGGCTTTCTTTGTTTCGAACGGCTAGGTTCGGTAAAGCGGACTGATGCTGTTGACAGCAACCGATGTAGCTTCTTTCTGGGGCAGCATTTAGGCCAGGTAAAAGCTTATTTACGAAGTAAACAAACCAGGGCCGGGTTGTTCGAAAGCCGATTAACCCTAATCCAAGATTAAAAATTAACCAAGGAGTTTATTTCTCTATCCACAAAGATTGTTAAACGCTGATATCCTACACAATTTTAGATTATAGGACGTCAATCCTGAAAAGCAAAAATCAGCAAAAGAAAGTTTCATCCAAAAGACAAAAACTGTAACCAAAGTTTACGCTAATCCTGGATTAAGTTAATCGGCTTTCGAACAACCGGGCCCAGAACAAGACGCTCTATGAGCGTTAACTCGGGATACTTTTGTGCTGCAGAAGCCGGACGCACGCTTTCTGATTCTCGAAATTATCCAGCTAGTGGTTTGCTTTTGGCCTTTTTGGCCAAGGCCTTTTTGTTCACGTACGAGCAAAGCTCGTTAAAATGTTTTGAGAGTTGCCATCCATATTCGTTGTCAGCTGTTGTTGTTTACTTCTAAATTAAGTGGCAACATCTGGACTTTACTTTGGCTCTCTCAAAACATTTTTTCTCTCATTTTGTCTCTTCACATGGACACTTCTCTTAACATATTGGATATTCAAAACTCGAAAACACAAGGCGAATCGTTTCCGTGTATGTGACATGTTTCTCAAAAGCAATCGAGATATCACGTATTGTAAATTCAAACTGCTCTATTTTCAAAACAACGCGTGGGCGAAACTACAGAATACAGGGCCACTTTTAACCATGCACCAAACGAGCCGGCTCGTTTGGCTCGTTTGCTCTTTGCGCTGACGTGCAATGTTCTTACATGCACTGAATAAAGGGATTAGTTTCTAAAGAAACTGTGGTGCTGCGTCGGTGGGGGAGTGAAACACGAAAATTTGGTTTATCAACGGAGTTGATAATGTAAATTGACCACCGTACAGGGATTCGATTAGCTGACAAGCTAATCAGTATCACTGATATATATGGACTACAACAACTTATAACCGAACCAACAAGATTAACTCCGACGTCTTCAACCTTAATCGATGTAATTTATACTAATTGTCCTGATAAAATTGTTTGCTCGGGAGTCTGTCATGTCAGTATTAGCGATCATAGCATGGTGTTCGCCTACAGAAAATTATCCATAAATGGAATGACTGTTGGGCACAATACTTTAACTTACAGGAAATTCTGCAGATTTAATCGTACAGATTTTCGAAATGATATTGCGTCTCAAAATTGGGATCAGATATTCAATTTTACAAATCCCAATGACATGTGGTCAAAATGGAAATGCACATTTCTATCTATTGTTGACAAGCACGCTCCGTTGAGAACAATGCGTGTTCGCGCGCGTGGTTCCCCTTGGATTACATCTGAGCTAAAGAAGCAAATGCATAATCGGAATATTCTAAAAATCAAAGCCATTAAATCTAAGGATCCTATTGTCTGGATGCAATTTAAAAAACAGCGTAACTTAGTGAATAACGAAATCAGATTAGCGAAGCGATCCTATTATCATAATAGTTTCAATGAAAACAAAGTCAATTCGAGAAAGACGTGGCAGACTATCAATGAACTTACTTCGCGAAAATCTGGAAAGGAGTCGGTTACGTCTCTGAAAGTGAATGGTGTATCAATAACAAATCCAACTGTTCTGTCGAACGAATTTAATAATCATTTTGCCACCATAGGTTCAAAACTTGCTAGCAATATAAATACTTCAGATAGCGATAACTATCTGAAGTACCTCACTAATACAGATAAACAATTCCAACTTCTTCCAACCACTAGAGATAAAGTTCTTTCACTTCTTAATAAACTCAACAAGTCAAAGGCAGCTGGCCTTGACATGATATCTGCTAGGCTCATTCGGGAATGCGCGGACCTCATTTGCGTACCTATTTGCAATATCTTTAATCAATCAATAAGTCAAGGTATTTTTCCTGACGATTGGAAATGCGCAAGAGTAACTCCACTTTTCAAACTAGGAGATAGAAACGATGTCAACAATTATCGTCCAATTTCCGTGATCTCAGTCGTAGCCAAAGTGTTTGAAAGAATTGTCTATGATCAATTGTATGCCTATTTAGAAGAACACAGTATCCTCTGTAAACATCAATCAGGTTTTCGCGCTATTCACTCAACTATCACGGCTCTCCTTGAAGCCACGGACACTTGGGCGTACAATATTGATCGTGGCAAAATCAACGCAGTCG